>MJUT01051688.1:189425-202843 GCA_002080005.1 Gigantidas platifrons
TGACCCCAAAAAAAATTATATGCTTTGGAAATTGGTAAATAGCATTAAAATGATGAAATAAAGGTAAATATTTCACATTAAACAGCTTATCGAACCACTTTCCGCCTTTTGAGAACGAAAATTACCATCGATTGATTATTTGCTTGCAAGCAAATAATTTGACCTCGCTTTTTCCGTATGCAATTGACCTTACTAGTGACAGGTAAAAACAAATAATTTGTATTTTATCGCTTATTAACTGCCAACTTGCATGGTTCTTTGTTTGTAATTAACACCGACTAAAAGCAGATTCACAAGAAATAAGTGCATTGTTGTACTGATTTAATGACGATTGGACAAACTCCGTAAACAATGTCGATAATTAATAAGATGGTGTCCATTTCTTGATCGATCTCAAAACACGACCAGTTGCACATTATTTCCCCAATAAGCGTACATTTCATAACATTTATATGTTACAGAAACACGTTTTATTAAAGCATCAATCATATCTGATAATTTTTATGAGTAACAAAAATTTACGATTTGGCAGATAATGCCCCTTTAACAGTTATTGTAAAACAAATGAAATATTGTTACACACAATAAAAAAAAAAACACAGAAAGCAACAACTTCCATCAGTGCTTTCAGCACTTTGATTGACATTCGTTCTATATATTTTATTACTAGTTGGACCATTGGGCAAATTGGCAGAGGCATATTTTTTTTCTGCTGAAGACCACAAATATGAGTTATTACAATTGTGGTATTTGACCAAAGCACAGTAACATTTCAAAAAGGGTGGGGGAGAGGGTTATTACAATTTGTGTGGTATTTATTAGACCAAAGCACAGTAATATTTAAAAAAAAAAGGGGGGGGTATTACAACTTGTGTGGTATTAGATCAAAAGTAAATTATTATAAGATTAAGCTCATTATATTCTTGTCTATTCATATTTAGAAAAAAAAATTCTGCCCCACAAAAGTGACTAATGGTCTCAAAATCCTGGCTGAATCCCTGTTAATGTGAAATATAAATTTTATGTTAAAAAAACTAACTCTTATTTGTCTCTTTATCTCACCTAGTCAAAGGTCATTTGAGATTTTATCGTCTTGATGAATCTGTTGTTAACAATTGCTTGTCATATTTCATTATCATTCTCTTAGTTGACAAGGCCATATAAAACCAAACTTAGCTGGTATGGTGCTTCAGGCATCCCTTTTTAACCACAATTACAGTCTCACTCCAAGATGGCTGCTCAAAATTAAAGTGGAAAATGGTTGAAACCTCTACATTTTGAGCTTGGACTAGCTGAAAAAATGCAACTATATACCAGTACTAAGTAACGTTTTGTTGAACATATTTTCATCTTTTTTTTCTTTGAAATTATTATAATTTTTATTGATTATGCAAATTATACCTATTGTGATCCAAATTAAACCAAACATGACTGTGATTGTCTCTGGCTGATCCTGTTTCAAATTGTATCAAATGACCCCCGCCCTCCACCAAGGGGTCAATTTTTAGTACAACTACAAAATTGTTTTTGAACATTTTCAACACCTATTATAACTCTGGTTAGAAAACGAGGGCGAAGATAAGGTTTCAATTTATAAACAAAATAATAAAAACACAATGTACATGTAAATAAGACTTTTTTAGACTAGTAGAGGTCATTTCTGATTGTAAATATTTTTTAAATGTTATGTAAATTGGAAATAAGATGAATCATGCATTATTAAAAATGTGAAAATTAGAAACAAAATAAAAAAAAAATTCCTGAAAAATCCAGTTTATTCTACAATATAGCATGGTATTTTAGCTGTTTTAAAGGTTTGCAAATCGACAAGAAAAAATACATAAAAAAAATATCTGCTATTTTCGTTATTTCACTACAATTATTATGTTATTTTGTTATTTATTTCGACTGTTTAGTCATCGCGATGAGCACCGGTCCTCCGGCCCAAGACCAGTAAAACTTAGTTCGGACCAGTAAATATTTCAGTTTTTATTTAGAACTACATGTCTATACAAATAAATTCAAGAATTTGATTCAGCCAGTAATTTCAAATTTTCTTATTGAGGACTGCTGTTTTAATTTTGACATTTTCTAAAAATTGGCAAAATATACTAACATTTGCACCCATGCAAAATAAACCACTATATTGTATAAGCAAATTAAATATAATATACATGTACAATAGAAGCTTGTTATGTAGAACTCTGTTAAGTATTTTCATGTTTGAATAGAAATGAATTTACACCTTCATTGGTATTACAATTTAATATTACAGTGAAACCTGTCTCCACCAAACCCTGAATAAAACAGAATCCTGTATAAACCAAACTTTAAAGGGGCATTAGCTAAAATTTTGACCAAAAAAATTATATGCTTTGGAAATTGGTAAATAGCTTTAAAATGATGAAATAAATACCCATTACATATATAGTGTGGTGGTACAAGGCTATGTATCAGGTCGAGCCTGTTGTGTAAACCAGAATCACTACGAGTCGCGTTAGCGACGAGTTGTGATGCGGTTAGTTCACGCAACAGACAACACACTATTTATGTAATAAGTTTATCTAACATTTCAATAAAAACAAATTTTAAACAAATAACAAGGGTCGAATTATTATTTACAACCTTTTTTTTTTACAATACTCGCAGGAAGACTACATTTTGTGAATGACATCACGTTATTTGTTGCCGTTCTTTCACCAATGTCGAATTACTGTTCAATCACTTTCAGTGTCGCTGTACAATCTGACAACGCTTTTGAGAAAGAAATGTGGACCTTACAGTTGCCGGAAATATTGATGCTATGTCTTTACGTTGCCTACATTGATGTGTTTTTCGCCAAATTCCAATGATATGACGTCATGACAAAGGAGTTCAGCAGAGAACGTCTCATGCAACGTCGTGCCATTCTTTTATCACCAGTGTAGTGATACAACATCTTGTATCAGACAAGCTACTTTCATTAATTTCAAAGGAAAACGTACATAATGTTAGATAAAGGTAAATATTTGACATTAAACAGTTTATCGAACCACTTTACCCCTCTTGAGAACGAAAATTACCATTGACTACTTATTTGCTTGCAAGCAAATAATTTGACCTCGCTTTTTCCGTATGCAACTGACCGTACTAGTGACAGGTAAAAACGAATAATTTGTATTTTGGTCACTTATTAACTGCCAACTTGCATGGTTCTTTGTCCATAATTAACACCGACTAAAAGCAGATTCACAAAAAATAAGAAATAAGTGCATTGTTGTACTGATTTAATGACGATTCGACAAACTCCGTAAACAATGTCGATAATTAATAAGATGGTGTCCATTTCTTGATCGATCTCAAAACACGAGCAGTTGCACGTTTTTTCCCCGATGCGCGTACATTTCATAACATTTATAAGTTACAGAAACATGTTTTATTAAGGCATCAATCATATCTGATAGTTTTTATGGGTAACAAAAATTTATGATTTGGCAGATAATGCCCCTTTAAGTAAAGTCCCAGTGCCAGAAATGTTTGTTAATTTATCCTGTATCAGCCAAAACTTCACTATTGCCAACACAAAAGCTGGTACAAAGGAAGTTTAGTTTAGAAAGATTTCATTGTATAATCTATTGATCATGATTAATTTGTGTACTTAGATCAATTATTGTCCCTTCATTTCAAGATTTTACTACCTATTTCTTAATTATTATTTTTCAGATTGCATAATTATTGCATTTAAATGTAAATAACAATTGATTTTAATTTGAAAACCAGAAATCCCCATTGTATTTAATCTTTGAAATAGACGATTCTGTATTTATCAGAATTACGGTCAAATTTATGTTTTCTGTGCATATGTTTCACTATATATCCCTAATGAGAAACATTAGTGAGTTATACCTTTGTACCCTTGTCTTCTGGTCGTATATAAGCCCCAATGACTTCTATAGACCCCTCTTCATCTTCTTACATATTTTGTTTCTCATCGCGTAATAAATATATTATATTGATACTTAATTATCACAGTAACTTATATAGGTGTTATCTCCCTTTATGGTCTTAGGGATATCACATAAAAAAAGTTTCCTTGTTAAATGGAGATTCAACTTTGTGCAATTAAACAGCCCATACATTGTATTTGTGTTCTGAGCACTGGTTACATAGACTATACATGTATTGAAGAAACTTTAAACAAAAATATTTCTATTAAGAACCAGATATGGAAATGCAATTGTAAATTGTTTAAATTATCATTGTGATATACAGATATAAGCTTGCACAAATAAAGACTCCAGAGTGTGTGAGTATCATCCCTAGTGGATCCGAGCTATTGTGGTCCAAAGTTTAAAATGGGTTTCAATGATTGATCAAAATATAACACATGCTGTAATAGGTAAGAGTTCAATAAATCTCCTTTACCAATGAGTGATATAGGTTTACACATGAGTCCGATCCAGAAATGCATGCGACTATTTTTATTATCTCCTTTGGTTATTAAGGGAGATAACTTGCTGATGTTTCCATTATTGACACAAGAACAAAAAACTCTGCAGGTAAACACACAAAAAAAACTTTTTGTATGTTTATTTTGTCTATTATTTATTTAAATGTACAGTATATGTTTGTGTTTATTAATAAACATGATTATATTAATCACAAAACAATATTTATATGAATATGGAAAATACATGTTATTTCTACATCACTGCAAACCTTGTTTCTGTGTCATAAAGTATTGAAGGTAATCTAGAAATATGGAATAAATTAAACGGAAAGAATTTCTTGTATCGAAAACTATGAATTGCATTGGAATTTTTTTTTAAAACAAAGTTCCAATAGAAATAAAGATAGATTTATTCTTTCTAAATATTTTTGTTTTTTTAAGAAATAAATCATGGAAGCCAGAATGTGTTTTGAGTTTTAACATGGATTGGCGGATAAAATTTACTAATATCCACCAACCCTGATATGTCTTAAGAGTACAAATATGGTAGTATACTTTGATTGGAAGACAGTAATTTATATTGACGTTTGTGGAAAATGTCGCACACAATTTATGCTGCCAATGAAAATGTCAGTCACATTCACCGGCACATGTGCGAATGAGATTATACCATCGATAAATCACACGTTTGTCTACAGAGCGAAAGAAGAATGTCATGTTAGAATTGTTTATTTAATTATATTATTCATACTAAATCTTTATAAAATTAACATTGTAGTTGAACCTGGTTATATCTACCTCAGACAAGTAGTTTCATTGGATAAAAATTTCGTCCAATCGTAGTAGCTGTATCATTTTGATCATGAATAACTTTTTTAGTCTGTTATTTTGAAATAGATTCATTGGTCCTTTCAACTTTAACACAATGGCTTTCATCTGTATTTTGTTTTCTAAATATTTTTTTTATTCATGAATCATTTTATAATTAAGATGCATTTATCAGAACTTTGTTTAACACATGTACCAGAGTGTGTGGAAAGGGGGTGAGAGGGGGAAATTTTTTAACTCGACCATTATTACTGTCCTCAGCAGTGTGTAATACTGACTTATTTGTTACCAAAATGTTACGTTGACTACCTGTTGTGAATGTCTTTAGTTAAGTGGATGTCTATTTTTGTGGTTTTTGGAAAAAGCATGGTATTATCTTACGGGTTCTGAAATTCATGGATTTAAGATTTTTGAGAATTTTTTTTAAATGCCGGAGATAGCTGCTTAAATTCCTTAAATTTATGTATTGCTTGCATCACGAAAATCCACAAAAATTGAAGCACCATGTATAATAAGTGTCTCACAGTAAATCAAGAGTATTGTACAAGCACGTTAGAGATTAAGAGTAAGGGTGTGGTGTTACACATCAATGCACTTTACACAACCAGTAAAACTAATTCAAATGTATAGTATACATCTAATTTAGAATTTATTTTAATTATTAAAATTAGAGTTGTACATTTGCTATAAAGTATATATATTTTTTTTTATTGTATTTAATATATTATTGATAATTTTTTGTTTTTTAGCGCTTTAATTTCTGTTGATATAGAAATGATCAATATTTGTTGACAAATAATGAAAGACCATTTTATTAATGCATATACTCTGAATGTATAATAAATACTTTCATACTTATTACCTTGGTCTTGTCTTACTCTGTAATAATTTCCAGATTTGGAAGGGGGTATTGTAGGGGATAGGGTTATGGTGTTTAATGCCACTTTCAACAATACTTCAGTTTTATCGTGGAGGTCAGTTTTATTGATGGAGGAAACTGCAGTACTCACAAGTCACTGACAAACTTTATCATATAATTTTGCATCTGTGGGTATTGTATAATCAGCAATCTGAGAGAGAAAAAAGTAAAATACAATTCAATATAACCTTACTTCCGGTTGAACTTTAGATTAACCAATGACAACGCAGCTGTCTTTCTAGTATGTTTGGGTTGTGTTGGGTGATTGGCGTGTGCCGTCACTTATAGGAATTTTTCAGCTATATAGTGACTACCAGACTAATTTGGGGGAGGGAAAGCCCAATGAAACTCAGACTTGGGTAGGTATGGGAAAACCTCAATGAATGGTCATTGTGATATCCAGATTCAAAAATGCACAAATGAAAGCCCAAAGGGGCAATGGGGTCCAATCCCTATGACCAAAGATTAACACGAACTGGCATGAACCATTATTGTGATATACAGATTCAGTTTTGCACAAATGAAGGGCACATTGTCTATGTATTCCAAGACCTTGTGGTCCAAAGATCAAACCATGCTACAAATTCATCAATGGTTACAATTTTGAAATCTAGTTTAGAATCAGAAATGGAAATGCAATTACATTTATCACATAGCAGCATTGTGATGTGAAGATTCAATTGTGTACTGATGAATGGCAGGTATCTCTGGTCAGGTATGGTGTACTTGGTTGAGTCCTGAAGATCAAAATTTAACTTGCATTTTGATAGGCAATGGTTCAACAAATCATCTTTACATCTTGAGTAACACTGGCTCATGTCTTCTTCTTTTCGTTTGCCTTTACACTTGGATTTCAGTTACCACTACGAATCTAGTGGTCTTTTGTAGGGCATCCACAGGTCCATAAAGCTGCTCCTGGAGTGTTGTTGGTAATGGCCATATCTCTTCTCTCAATGCCTGATGGTTCTTGCGTGTCTGTAAAATGTGGGTGTATCTTTCTCTACCTCTCCACAGGAGCTCATCGGGGATGGTATGATATTCATGATTCTGTTCAGATATTGGTTGAGTCTGATGCATCCTGTCCTCAGTCTAAAGATGGTAGTTTGGTCAGATCTTGTCAGCTGGTGGTAACTGTATTGTTGCTGAGGAGTCTTGAATAGAGATTTGATGATGGTCTTCATCTCTGTGAGGCAGGCTGGGTTTTCTTAATGTTGTTGTCCAGCACCATGCTTAGCTAATCTGTCAGATTGTTCATTACCATGAACTCCACAAAGAGAAGGGATCCACTGTAGCACTGTTCTAAGGGTTTTGATGATGTATAATGCCGGTTCAAGCTGAGGTACATTGTCATTCAATCAAAGCTTGTAACACTGAGAGGGCATCAGTCAGGAATATGACTTGAGTGTTGTTGTCAGCTTTGCACTTGATGGTATGTGCAGCATGAATTATGGCTTCCCTTCACCTTTGTATTTGGAACAGTGTAGCCCTGTTGGTATTGCCCCTGATTGCTGCTCTCCGTTGGGATACTGAATGTATATACCAGCCCCTCCTTTCGTTGTAGCATTTGTGGCTGATCCATCTGTATACACTCTTACCCATGATTCAGAAGGGTACTTTTCTTCTAGCATGCTCATTGTCAGTGTGTTTGTTTAACAGTACTAGTCTGTTCGGCTTTGGTAGTGGTATTTGGAACTGATGTCTGGATGGTGACATTTCCTAGTTTATCTTCACAGGGGGTGATCATTCAGTGTGAAAGTTATGGGTTTGACATACTTTGGTAAAACTTCCTGTTGTTTTCTTTGTAAGGCTCTTGTCTTTAATGCAACGCTCGATCTCTTGAGTCTGCCTAAGGAGAGTTGTTTTAATCTTGTATTCATTGGATGGCCTTCAGAGCACTGATATTTGGTGGTCTGTATCGTGGTTTTGCTTTCCTTTCTCTTACGTAATGGTGACATGTTTGTAATCTCTTCCATACTTTGCATTGGTGTTGACTTCATAGCACCTGTGATGATTCGTAGTGCCTGGTTCTGAACATTGTCTAAGGTCTGATGGTAAGTCTTGGCTGCTGTCATCCACGAGCTAGATCCATGTTCAAGATGTGGGCGTACATTTCCTTGGTAAACAGATTTCAATATTTTGTTCATTAGAACCCCATTTTTTTGTTCCTGCAAGTTTTCTCGTGATATTAGTTTTTCTCCTAACCTCAGCTTCAGCTAATGTAATATGTTGTTTCCATATCATTCTTTTGTTGGATTTTGGGAGAGAGTGTGAAGAGAATTCCGGTTGGTTTTTTTTCTCTGTTAATGGTAGCACACCATTGCTCGGCCCATGTGACTACCTTATCTAGTGCAATTTGCATTCTGTAGTTTGCTGTTGTTGCATACTCCTCTGTGCACTAGAGTACAAGATCGTCTGCATAAAGGCTTGTATGTTCACCTTTTGGTAGCTCTGGTATTAGATCGTTCATATAGAGTATGAATAGATCTAGAGTAGGTTGTAGTATTTCCCGATGGTATCATCCGCCCAGTAGTGAGTGCTCAGTCGGCATTGACATGATTTATTAAATTTATATATATATTTATTACTGAAATTTACAAGTCTTAAATAATGTAACTACAAAAAATGTACATTGTATTACTAAAACTAAGGTTCTCCTCCCTCAGACATAGGTGACCATAGCCGGTGTATTACTAAAACTAAGGTTCTCCTCCCTCAGACATCGGTGACCATAGCCGGTGTATTACTAAAACTAATGTTCTCCCTCAGACATCGGTGACCATAGCCGGTGTATTACTAAAACTAAGGTTCTCCTCCCCGCAGACATCGGTGACCATAGCCGGTGTATTACTAAAACTAAGGTTCTCCTCCCTCAGACATCGGTGACAATAGCCGGTGTATTACTAAAATTAAGGTTCTCCTCCCTCAGACATCGGTGACCATAGCCGGTGTATTACTAAAACTAAGGTTCTCCTCCCTCAGACATCGGTGACCATAGCCGGTGTATTACTAAAACTAAGGTTCTCCTCCCTCAGTCATCGATGACCATAGCCGGTGTATTACTAAAGCTAAGGTTCTCCTCCCTCAGACATCGGTGACCATAGCCGGTGCATTACTAAGGTTCTCCCTCAGACATCGGTGACCATAGCCGGTGCATTACTAAGGTTCTCTCTCAGACATCGGTGACCATAGCCGGTGTATTACTAAAACTAAGGTTCTCCTCCCGCAGACATCGGTGACCATAGCCGGTGTATTACTAAAACTAAGGTTCTCCTCCCTCAGACATCGGTGACCATAGTCGGTGTATTACTAAAACTAAGGTTCTCCTCCCTCAGACATCGGTGACCATAGCCGGTGTATTACTAAAACTAAGGTTCTCCTACCGCAGACATCGGTGACCATAGCCGGTGTATTACTAAGGTTCTCCCTCAGACATCCGTGACCATAGCCGGTGTATTACTAAGGTTCTCCCTCAGACATCGGTGACCATAGCCGGTGCATTACTAAAACTAAGGTTCTCCTCCCTCAGACATAGGTGACCATAGCCGGTGTATTACTAAAACTAAAGGTTCTCCTCCCTCAGACATCGGTGACCATAGCCGGTGTATTACTAAAACTAAAGGTTCTCCTCCCTCAGACATGGGTGACCATAGCCGGCGATTTTGGTTATCCTGTTTTGGCCTTTTAGTTTTAGGCAGTGGCTCCGCGTCCCTGCATGCGGGGACTCGGAGCCTATAGAGGCTACAAGACCCCGCATCCGATTGTACGCAATTACGGATTTTTACGAAATTACTTGTAATAACAATCCAATATTCAAGAAACAATGTAAAGAAATCGAAAGTCGCGTAAAAAAGACAAAGCAAATGACATAAACAAAGTAATGAACTGAACCAGAAGAGACTTTCAGAAAATACAGTACAGTACAAAACAGCTTTATTTAAACGTTAAATGTAAAACAAGTCAAGTTGATATTTAAAATCAGAAATAGCAACAGATCAACATTTAAAACATTTCAGAAGTTTAAAATGTCCAAGTAAAACCACTTTAATGTTAAGAGCACGGACAAAATAATTTAATTAAGAAATAATAGGTACGTTAAAAAGACGACATTTCTCATGATTAAAGACAACATTTACACAACCAATACGATTTTTTGGGGAAATTTTTCAACCCAGCGCATTTCATGTGTTGCAATTCCAGACAACCATCACATGCTAAGCTGTCCTCTGCGTGCAAATTTTTCTTGCAAGAGTAGCATAAATATTCCACGTTATCTTTTAGTGAGGTCAATTGATTTTTCAGAAAGTCCCACGAATCCTTTTCAAAGTACTGTCTTATTCGTTGGATGTTGACATTTTCGTCAAGTAATTCATATGATAGATCGACTGTTCTTATAGACTCGATATCGATTTTTCTTTGAGATTCCATTGCCGTTTTAACCATCTCCTCAGGAACTATCCACGACAGCATTGCTACAAACAGTAATGTTTGAAATTTCTGACCAACATATAGTTCACATCCATTTTGTTGAGATTAATTAATCTTTTTAATGTTCAATTGACAACAGTTCATAGCCCCTGGTGTGAACCGATTAGTTACGGGAGATTCCGATTTTATTATAAATTTCGCATTTTTTCGGTAAAATCCGTAATTTCGTACAACAACCGGATGCGGGGACTCGAGCCACTGCCTTAGTTTTATTACTTCCTAAACTTTAAATTAGTTGGTTTTCTATTTTGAGCGTACCTGATGAAGGTTATTCCGGAAACGCTTCGTACGGGTCGTGTTCACTAAATTTGATATCTGGGTGATTCTACAAAAATTAAGTGGCAATGTTTTGTCCCAGAAAGATTTTCTCTGTAACCATAACTCAGTCCAAATTGCAATTTCTGAATTTGACAATTTTTGTTACCAATATAGGTACACCAAATCATATGTTTTTGGGGCTTTAAGGCTCCAAAACGGGCAAATTTGCTTGTCCAACTGATTTTGATCCTTACTTCAATCAAAAATTTCGTCCACTTGTCCCTTGAACTTTACGAAATGTTATGGCATATTTAGTAGATTTCCACTCAAATTAAAAAAAAATATTTTTAAATAACGGAAACTCACTGAATATTGATTTCCAATGTACAGAAGGACTGTCCCGCAATTTGGTGTCAAACCTGTTACCAAATTTCAATTGATCACACTGGTAACAGGAATGACATATTTTTATTTCAAACCTTTAAATAGGATATTATATATTAGTTAGGAGTTGACACTCAATTCAAAACAGCATCTAGCTAGATGCCTCATATCTGCGTTCTGGCATTAACATTACGGACAGAGAACATTGGAGAAGCAAACAAACTTTCAAGTTCTTATGCAATGATTTCGGAGTTTTATAGGGGACAAAGGTTAACACCAGACAAAATTAGGAGACTTGATGAGAAAGAAGTTGTTGTAAAATTTGTGAGGATCGTGTTTACATGGGAATCTGGCAACTATTTGCTTTGGCAAATGCTCTTAATTGTACATAACATACTCCACATAAGTAGTTATAGTACTCCTATTTCTACCTCTACCGTATTTATATAAGTGGACGCCTTCAACTTATTGGGATTCCGCCAATTATTTTGGGTACTGCGCTTCTGGTGCTATAATTACTGAACCATTTTAGAAAAATGAAATTTAAATTAAAAAAAATTACTTTTAGATTTAAGAGTCACTTTTCACATTGTTCAGGGCAAGCTGTCCCATTTTTGTATTGTGCTATTATAATTAACCACTGGTTCTTGTTGACACTAAATCTGATGTCTCTATTGATTTTCTCTAAATTCGACAAGTTTAATTTATCTATAAAAAAATACATTTCAATATAGAGGTAAAATCCTGAAAATTACCTCACTATGGGAACAAAGAATGCCCACACCGCGATTTTGATCCCAAATAATACAGTCCCCGCTAGATGGCAGGCATCAGCTTTTTCGACAGATTCCCTGTTAAAATATTATTGTATTACGTCTACATAATTCATTGTTATAGATAAAGGACACAGAACCAGTCAATAACTTCCGTCGCACCTGTTTACATTGCAGTAGGTGCAGTTGAGTCAGAACTTTGCCGAAAAAGAAAATGGAATCGAAATACGACAGAGTGGATGTCCCACAAAATCTACACTTATATTCTGAAGGCGAAACAGAAGATTTTGGGACTGGAGTCTATCCTATTTCTGTCATATCAAGAAAGTCTAATTTCAAAGATGACACTGTGAAAGTAGCTTGTTTTAAAATGAGAAGGAAAAGTCGATGTCTTTTCATGATTGGTGGTTTGGTGTTCCTAGTTGTGTTGGTTCTAATAATTGTAATAGCTACCAAACACGATGACGCCACAAAGAGTGACGTGACGACCAACTTAAAAATAGATAAAAAGACGAAGGGTATAACAATATAATAAATACATTGTAACACTGCAGTTTCTATTTAGAGAAGCGAGCGATAGATAAGCTAGTCATAGCATCATAAGACTTGTTGTATCAACTGAACTTGGCGACCACAATAACACTAACCCCAATGCCTAACCCAGTATTGTGGCCGCCAAGTTCAGTTGAGCCGACTCATTTAAATTCAAATTCAAATATTTTATTGATTTAAATCCAATAAAGAACTGTCATCAACAACAATTCAAAGGACAATACTGAAATACAAGATATTTACACAGAAAAATAACACATAAAATAATAATGCCATTATGTCGATATAGAATAGAATAGAATATTTTATTAATCCAATTAAGGATCCTTGCGGGTTTATAATTTCCTACAATGATTACAATGATTAGAATACATAATACAAATTAAATTATAATAACGATTTACTAGGAGGGAAGCAGGCACCCAAGGGAGATAAAAATATATATATATATAAAAACAGCAACCGTTATATATTTCATGGATTATTCCCCTTTGTTCAAGATTAGAAACTTAAGGAAATGTAGGAGGCTGATTCCCTCCTAGGAATGTAGAACTAGCAAATATGTATATAAAATACAATAATAATAATTAATGCAAGGACTGGACCATGTCTTGAGGAGCTACACATACAGATAATATAATATAATAACAATATGTCTACATGTACAATTACATGTATAAAAATGTTTTCTCCATATATATATATAACACTCACTGTTCACAATTATATCTTACACATTATTTAATATCAATCTATCATGAAGAACCTCATCCATCAGAAATATTTTTTG
>MJUT01051688.1:290925-305659 GCA_002080005.1 Gigantidas platifrons
CCATCAGCGGACATAGTTTTAACATAGGACCCTATGGGAAAAAATGTTTTAAAATCTTCTCCTCTGAAACCAGTAAACCAATATAGCAAACATGTCATCGATGGTCCTTTGGTAGTCAACTTCCAAAATTGTGTTCAGTGACCCCAATCTCAGTCCAAAATGGCCACCATCAGTGGCCATAGTTTTAACATAGGACCCAATGGGAAAATTGTTTAAAAGTCTTCTCCTCTGAAACCAGTCAGCCAATTTAAAGCAAACATGGCATGGATGTTCCTTGGGTAGTATATACTTTCAAAATTGTGTCCGGTGACCACAACCTTCATCCAAGATGGCTGCCATGAGCAGACATAGTTTTAACATAGAACCCTATGGGATTTGAATAGTAACTCAGGGTTTCCGCTGTCGTGCGCCATTTGCGCATATGGCGAAAAATCTATTATTTTGGCGATAAAATATTTACTTTGGCTCAAAAATGTGGCGCAAAAGATTTCGAATGTTCATCGTCTGTTGTGGCGGTCATTTTCTAGTTCGTTACTTCGGAACGCCCATAACGCTATTCGGAAAGCTTCGAATGTTACCCATGAACTGATCAAGTGACAGAAAATCGATAATCAGCTGTTCGTAATGTTATATCTGTTGATAGGATAATTAACTTGTAAAATACATAAAAGTTAAGTCAAACAAAGGTGTTAATTAATGGTCTCGGGTGAATGACTTCTCTCTGTCAGTTCGTGAATTGTTTTCATATAATTTTAAGAAACTTGTCATTTATTTTAGCACTATCGTTTTAAACGCATCGAAATTTTTAACTCCATTTTACGTATTTGAAATGGGACGGAAAAGAAAATTAGTTTTTGAAAGTAATACTCTGGGAAAAGTAATGAAACTGTCCGAATTATGGGGCCATGGCAAGCAGGCAGTGCAAACTGAAGATGCACTGCAGGAAGAATCAAGGCCTGCCGACGATGTTCCAGAGATTGCAGACAAGCCTAAATCTGCATCTGTGACTAAAAAAGTGACCAGGAATTTGCTCAGTTTAAAAAAAAATTGAACAGTTTTTACAGTCTGTATTTTTACTTACTTGCCTTTTATGGTTATGATAGTAACTTAAACAACAGAGTGTTATATCATATTTTTTATCTACTATTTTTGAAGTATTTATGGCTCAAAATATTTTAAAGTGGCTCAAAAATTTAGTTTTTGGCTCAAGTGTTGGCTCAAAAAAAATTCAACCCAGAGGAAACCCTGGTAACTTAAATGTATTCGGCATGCAGACATTCTTAAGAGGACTTATTTATATCAGGTGAGCGATACAGGCTCACCTGAGCCTCTAGTTCATCATTGCACAGCCTGTATCATGGTAGTTAATACAGCAACTCGTGAAATATTTTAAGTAATATAAGACTACCAACAATATAAGAAAATTGTATTTTTCATCATATAATGATGACTCATATTGCACAGCTATATCAGGGTACTTAATACAGCAACTCATGAAATATTTTAAGTAACATAAGAATATTTATTACCTGTAGACATTTTGGGAATAACTTTTAATCAGGGATTAGACATTTTGGGGAAAAAATGTCTAATTAGCCAAAATTGACCTGTAGACATTTTGGGATGATCCCGACTAATTAACAGGTATCAATTACAAATTAGCTTTCAAATAGATCGATAATCAAAGATCATGTTGATTACTTCCCTTGCCGAATTATCATAATTATTACCCCCCCTTGGTAAATTTTAGAGTAACAGCATATATTTTGATATATTAATTAAGAAACCAAATAAAACCTTTGGACTGAACACTGCTAAACAAGATCAATGCAAAATGAATGTGTTTTGATTATATTAATATGAATGACTTTGAATAAAGTTACCTATAGTTATACTAATATAAAAAAAAAGTTTGAAGTATAACTACAACTGTATTACAGTTGTGGAAATATGCAATTGTAAGAAGTAGAGGTAGAAAATACATAATTAAATAATAAAAAACATTACTTATTGATTTCTATTTACTGAAGAGAAGTACCCTTTTCAAGTCAATCTTTGTGCATTAAAGTGCCCCTTTTCAGCCAACGATTACTATGCATAAAAGTGCCCTTTTCAGAAGTAGCACCCTGCCCTTTTGAAATCCTAGCTAGAACACTGGATAGTAAGACAACTGTAAGTCATATAGATTTATAACTGTATTTGGAGGGGGAGGGAGGGGTAATTAATATTGATGTGTAACTTATTAATTAATCCAAAATCTGTAAAAGATAGAGCAAATCCGTTTGCATACCACTTAACAGTTGATGCTGTCTCCCATTTGGAGCCAGAACAATTCGATGGTTCTAGGAAAGTAGAAAATTTAAAGCGACATAATTCAGTTGCTATTGCTACAGTTATGAAACTTAACTTGACAAAGTCTAAATTGTGCTCAAACCAGTGTGACAAAAAGACCCCAAAAATTTAACCCCAGCAACTGTGTCGCATAACGTATAAAGTTGAACAGGACATTGTTGTAAAAATTAATACTGAACTGAAATCACTTTCGTGTATTGCAATTACAATTTTATAATTGTAAAAATTGCTTGATGACCAAAAGACAGAGTGTGTGACGATTTAGAGACAGTGCTGTCCTTAAGTCGTCTGACCAACCTTGGTCTCAATAGGGCAAAATTTACCTTATTTACGATTGTGGTGTGACGACCTCAGGAGCAAGTAAATCATCTTTCTGAATAATTTCTCTTGCCATCAAAGACAATTCATCACGTCCTAAAGTCGTCATATTAAAACAGCGTACTGAAAAATGCAAACTCCTGACGACTTAAGGACGGTTTACGTTGTAATAACGAACACTTAAAAATAAAATTATGTGATATTGTTTATTTCTGAAAAGAAAACTTCAGAAAGGCTGAGCTATACTTAGGCCAATCTTTCTGATCAAATGCTAGGCTTCATTACTTCCGATATAAAGCAAATAATCATAGGCTTCGAATAGCTGATGATGATGACGAGAACAAACAGGGCTCTACAATGCGACAAAAATACTCGAATTTGCGAGTTACTTTTGTAAAATGCGAGTAATAATTCTGTATTGATAGACAGACGGCGAGTTAATATTTCCAGAACATTTTCGTTCCTTCACCGATCATATTTTTCCATTTAAATTCCAACAGTGATTATCCGGTATTTTAAAACGCACAGTTTACTCAGACAGGGATCGAATTTAATGGGAAATACTTGCTAAATGTGAGTAACAATTAAATTTAGCGAATAAAAGCCAAATAGAACTCGAAAAAAATTGTGAGTGTGCTAAATTTTCCTACTTTTAGTTTTGTGTATAATATCGTAGTTGTCAAAAACATTTAAGAATAAGTGACTGACTGTGACTGTTAAATTTACATCTACATTTTTGTAATAGACGCTTTAATGTTTTATCCATGCTGTTAAGGCGTGCCTATGACATTCAACTGCATATCGCTTTCATGACCTCCATTAATTATGCATGTGTCAAAGTGAAACCATGCACCAAATTACCGATTTCTTCAGTGCAAACAACAGAAAAAGTTACACAAATGATAACATTACAGACAATAAGACTCCAATAATAATAAATGTGTAAGTGTTACGTGTCTGTGAAAACTTGAAAAAATATGGGAAAAGGTTTTACAAACGTTTTGCAATTTGACACCCGGGTTGACCTTTCTGTAAATACTGATTGGATACATGTGATGTTAAAAATAAGCATATAACCAGAGACGATTTGCATATTATAATAAATATAAATGTCTAAATGTCATTAATTTTTGTTGGAAGACTTGCGTTTTAAATTGAAGTTTTAAGCAGGAAGTATATTGATGATCTAAAAATAAATTATCTTGGGCTCAACTAAGACGTGAATTTGTGCAGCTGAAGCAAATAAAAATTTAAAAACCAGTGCATTGTCCTTTGAATAAATAAGGGAACAACAGCCATTTCATTTTAATATGGGACAATTTGAAAAAAAAACAGGCTCAAAATTTAAAATGAAGTAAAAAATATTAGGATGGAAATATTTTATTTTTAATGCTCTTTTGAAAGCTAATTTCTTGCCTAAATTCTAAAAAAATTGTACTGGCTATTTTTTGCTAGTGGAAAAAAAAATTAAATCCGATCCCTGTCGGACATAAAAAGTTTTAAATCACATACTTTTAATGAGCAAAAAACTAAACCTTCATACAAAATATTTCGCTATTAATTGTTATATCAACTCATCAAGAAGCTGCAACATCGACAGAAGTATGAAACTAAAATAGTGATGAATGTTTGGGTTCTAAAGCTGAAATGTGTAAATTCCACGATGTCTGGAAGTCTTGAGTTTTTGTGGCTCATTTATGATTCCAGTAACAACGTTTTGTATTGTGATGTTTGAAGAAAGGCAGGCACAGGTATTACAAAACCGAATTTGTTACAAGAAAGAAAAAGTTAAATGTGAAAGTCTTGTTTATTTATAAATAAAAGTCTGAAAAATGGTATCATCAAAACTTAAAAGCCCATTCTTCAACTAAGCATCTTCTGTCTCATTCAGGGCATTAATAATTATTCATGAATAAATACATATTGGAGTTGTATAGTACGAATTGGTATCTTTATTAATCTGGCAAGTAACATGTCTTTGTTGCAGAGTAAAAATGTTTCCTTAGGTAAAGGTAAAGGTAAAATATATTTAGGTTTAAAAATTTCTCGTTAAGTTAAAAATAAAACATAAAACTGCCATCTTTAACTGAAACTTCAATCCACCAATTGTAGCTGCTGAGAACTTTCTCACCAATGAAAGCCATTCAGCTTATTTCCAATGGGGTCCTTACTAACCAGGGCTAGAAAGAGCCCTGATGAAATGGATGATATAATATTAAGGCAGAAAGACTATATATTTTTTTCATTCTAGAGAATAAACACCATATTAATTTTCTTGTTATGTTTCTTCAGTACTTTCAGTTTCTGATAATTCATGTAAATGGTCTTATTACTTTCAGGCCAATGACATTCTTACTGTTACTGGCCTGATTGGCATGTAACTTTGTAAGCTTCAAATCCTAAAGTCATTGACTGATATAAAGGCTAAGCTTTTCATAAAATCATAATATTGTAAGAATTCTGTTTTCATTTTTTTAGGCAAAATCAGAACAAAACTGAATCGTAAAAAAATGTTGGTTTTTAAAAAAAAGTTTTGATTAAGATAATGACTTGATTGATCTAGAACAAGCATAAACTAAAACCTGCGAAATGCATACAATATATGTACCACGTAAATGTCAATAGTAAAGACATGCAGTCTTCGCGCTAACACATTTGTTCGAAGCCTGGGACAAGTAAAACTTGATTTAGACAAGTGAAAATTGTGAAAGAATTTGTTTGAATAATTTTTTTTCCAAATTTTGCCTTCGGGCAAGTGGTGAAAAAATTAAGACACAGACTAGACATGACTTTACAATGTTACATGTTTGCTTCCAGAGAACATTTCCGATTCAAATATAGAATCGATTTGCCAAAATGTCAGTATATTTTAAAATAACCAGCGACCACAGCAAATGAAAAAAAAGAATGTAGTCTCTGTTCTTATGTGATACAATTTTATTAAACTCTTTACTTTTATCAAACATACTCTTGAAATAACACTTTTATCAAACATACTCTTGAAATAACACTATTTGAGTAATTACAGTGGGTAAATACATTTAGTAGGTAATTGTCATCGGTCAATGTTTGTATAATAATGATCATCGATGTTGAAAATGTGACTGATTCCCAGTATCATCTAGTGTTGCTGTATTAGATCCTAATATAACCTGAACCAAAGATGCATGCCAGTGAGTTCGTCTGTATGTTTTGAAGAAAGTTGTAGTCAATTATAATAATATATTACGTACACTATATTTTGGAACTATTAAACAAGTTCACACACCATGTAGTACAGGTGGTAAGGATAATTTGGAGACTAATTAATGAGTTATTCAGTATACTACATAACAGGCACATCAAATTGTACTACATTTTTATATAAATTGTTCAAGGTTCAGTAGCATTCTGTCAGTTATATATATCTTCAGACTGATCATAATTCTTTTAAGTCCATGACCTTTTTTCTCAGTTCATGGTCCATGCACACCAGGTCAAGAGATTTATCAAAAAGATACTGTTTTCTGTTTACTAAATTTGTACCTACACACACATATATGGTACTCATCAAAACTGTAGTTCCAATAAAACAAATGTTTTTACTTATAAATAAAAATAAAAATTGATGAAAAATGAAAAATAAATTTCTGTGGTACTTGTATATCTATAATGCACCTATATAGCTTAAGCTACCCATGCATAAAATTGTAAACAGCAAATAAAGATGACAATGATTTAAGTTTTAAAAGGGCTTTAATTTACGGTTATAGGTTAAAAAATGACCATAAGAAGTTCAGGGTACAATGTACAAACTAATGATTAGTGTCACTAAATTAGTCAAGAAATTAAAGGCAAATGAAAGACACATTTGGTCAATAAAGTGAAATTTATGACACAGATTGGACACAGATTGTCAATCATTTAATAACATGTTAATTTCAAAGATTGTCAATGGATGTCAACACATGTACATGTACACATCAACCATCTTGTTTGTTTGTTACACATGAGTGCATCTTTAATTTAGGACTTTTATTTCTAGCTCTTAAAAGATGTTCAGTTTTCATTATTTGTTGTTGGCCGCACACAATATGTACTGTACATGCACGAAAGATGAATAGTCAACATAAATTTAAATAAAATTAATTGAGAAGTTGTTGTTTAGAAAAGGGTGTGTCATATACAAAAACATGTAAATAAAAGTTAACATTTAATCCTAAGCATGAAATAGATGCCTTGCATTTAACCAGTTCTTCAATCATGGAATTGTATGTGTGACTTGAGACTTAAATAATAAACAACTGAATAATGTGAAAGGTTTTGTGTTTTTAAAAGGCCTAAGTATCACCACATCCAAAAAAAATGTTTTGAAGATAAAGGTGTCATTCATTTTATATCACCCTACATTCAAAGCACCAGTATTAGTGCAGATTATGTACGTAACATTGTGTCCATGAAGATTATTTTTCCTTGCAATCCAGTTGAGTTGATTCCTTTAGGATACACACTGCAATTGCTTAACAACAGACCTTATGAATCACAAATACTTGCCCTTATATTATGTCTTTATGTTGATATTTTTCCAACAATATTATGGGACACCTTTACTTACATAAAATTCAAAACATTTGAATGATATCATATTAATATTAGAAGACTTGGAAGAAAATGAAAATGTTTCAGCACCATGTTAAATCTTTTAACTTTAAATCTAAAACATTGCACATTGCAAACAGATATAATCCTACTTATTTTGTATTTTATGTACATTTGTAAGTAACGGAGACATCATATTTTTCCTAGACTAGAACTTCAAAGTCGAAGAACAAACTTTATTTTGAAAATCAAGTTTAAAAGCATTTAATTCATTTTGAAAAGCTGCTACTGCTCCTCAGATTCTTGTCTGTAGTTGATTTAGAAGACTTTTTTCACTGTATTTGACATGACAATAGCAAAATGTTACCATGTGCAGTATGAGGCAATTCAAGAAATGCTTACTCTACATGTGCACCTGGTCGCAGAAATCCTGCTTTTAAAGAAGTTCATGTAGTTAAGCCATTTTTTCACCAGTATGTCTTTTCATGTGTGTCTGTAAGCTATTTTTCTGTATAAACCCTTTACCACATTCATCAAATTTACAAGGTTTTATCACCAGTATATATTCTCATGTGTAAGCCATTTTTCTGTATAAATCCTTTACCACTCAGTTCAAAAGAAGTCTGAGTCCAATGTGAGCACCAGACCAGTATGTATACTTGTATGTTTCTGTAAATTCCATCTCAGACTAAATTATACAATTTCACAATAAATAACACAGTTAAATTTCTGATTATAATTCAAAGCTTTAATTTGTTTAACATGTTTAACAGAGTAAAAATTTCAAATTTCAAATTATGGAATATTTGATATTCATCAACAACAGATTTAAAATTTGAATTGAAAGTAAAACCTAGATCCACCAGAAAAAATAATATCTGGTGGATCAAGCAGTCTGTCAATATCATCTTTAGAGATGATGTATTCCTCTTCATTAAGTGTGTAATCACAACTTGATTTAGGTCTTTTTTGGTAGTAATTAATGTTGAAGAAGTTCTCAGTGTGTCTTTAAATGTAGAGCAGGAATCTTCTAACAAATCAAGTTTTCTCTTGGCAGATGGGGAACTAATACATCTGCGTTTTAATGCTTTTTTTCTAGGTGTACTTTTCTGTATCAAAGAAGAAACCACATCTGCAAATTTTTCTGGACATTTAGGGACTGAGGACTTTAAAACTTCTTGATACTGCTTTTCTTTTGGCAACATCTGTACTATAACTACAGCTTGATTTAGGAGAACCATCTGTTTGACGCATACTGAGTGTTGATGTGCTATCAGCTTTCTTCTTTGATGCCTTCTTCTTGTCGGCATATTTTTGTCGTCTTCGCTCATTTATTTGTCTCCTCTTCTGTGTAGTCATTTCCATTCTCTGTAACGCTTTGTTTTTTCTCCATGTCTCTCTTTGCCGTTCGGTGGCTCTTATTTTTAGCATTGTTGTCACCTCCTAGAAGTTTTTAACGTTCTCTGTATTTTTTCATTCTGAGTCTTGTTTTCTCATTGTACTTTTTGTTCTGCTCTTCTGTAAGTGTGGTTCTGTAAGCCTTAACTCTTAGGGTTTCATATTTTCTATGCTCTTCATATTGTGACTGATCTTGCTTCAATCTGTCCCTCCAAGCTTTTTGTGCATGCCTGTTTCTTTCTCTTGGTGATATCTTATTGGATTCTTCTTTATTACTGTTTTCTTGTTCTGTAGAGTCTTGCCCCTACAATAAAGATGATTTAGTATACTTTCTTTCAAAATATTTCCATGCTTATTGATAGAATTTGCCGTTTCAGAATCTAATGTATTGTGGGTAATGTTTTCAAGTGTACACCAAAATGTTCAGATTGGTTAAAAACGAAAATATGTCATTTGTCAAAAATCGATTGTTCGTACACCAAAATCCAATGTCAATCACTGTACCCATAAATCCCTAGTTTCTGAAATGGCGAATTGTTTTTGGAGTACATACATGTACATGTATCAAATTTAAAGGGTAAAACTTGCTCTCTATGGGTGTACAAGTGTGTCATGCAAAGAGTGATTTTTATGCTATTTTATGACAGTCATGTTGATTTTGTCGACATTTTTCAGCACAAAGCATACAGTGATGTCACCAGTTTCTGTGTAAAATTTGTTTTGATAATTTGATGCGACTGACATGAAACAAAACAAAACATAATAATTTTCTAAGCAAATCATAAAATGAAATGAAATCTAAAATATTATGCTCGTTATATTGACAAACAAACAAATGACTGAGCTTAATTGCCAATCCATGACAATTAATACTAATTTACGTGCACTACATGTTCAGAACTTGAGACACCATACAATTTTGTCTCTTGTTATGAACATAATATCCTGTATTTAAATTATTAAATGTAGGCCTACATGGCAATGATCACAAATCAATAATTTCATCTAGCTTTCATTTCTGAATTGTGCAAATCATGGTATCCCTGTAGTAGTTTCTACTGAGCCTGGGTAGTTTTTTTTATGTTCGTAACCAAGGATGCAATGATATTGTAGCAGTTATTAAGCAAGTGGTGTCTTGTTTTGAACATAATTGACATTGTCATTCCATTTGATACACATAGCATGAAGGAAAGTTTTATATTGGAAATTTGTTGAAACATTTCACTAGTGTGTTAAAACTTACAAATATATTTCAAATAAAAACACAGTCGTTTTTCATCATGTTCATAACTTAGGACAACAATTTTAAACGTGTATGCAAGTAAAATTTGGTAGCTCCTGTGACGAACATAAGAGTTTCATGTTTCACTATTTTATCCATTTTATATAGGAAAATTACTGAGATGTACTTTTTTCTTTCGCAATCAAAAACATATAAGAAAAATAACATCATTGCAAAATAAATTTACAGACCGCGGAATAATATTTTTATTTTGTTCGTATCATGAGACACGGTAAACACTAAAAGATCAACGCAACTCGAAGTACAGTTTCTCACAATTAGTGTACTGAAATTTTTTTTCTTTTTCTCTGTAATCCTTCATTAAATTGTCATATCTACTTAATAATTCTGCGAAAAGACACCCATGTTCATTAGAATTTAAGAGAAACAACCAGTAAAGCTATTACTTACCTGTACCTGACGTTCGTAACGACGTCTGCAGGCCAGAGACACGATGGTCGTTGCCATCTTATCACACACAAAAGCGACACCTATTATGCAAATTACGCTATTTTTAAATAAACACGTAGAAGGGGGATTTCCAGAATAGTGCGTTTTTATCGGAACGAATTCAGTGTGTACAGACCGCATCGTTTCACGTTCGTAACGAACTGGACACCAAGTTTTATCCTGACCTTAAAGAATTCGTGTCAATAACCTGCATTATGTTTATTACTTCGTTTCGAAAACATAATCTGTGATGAGACAAAACAATAATAACGCGAATAGAAAATACATTTCTCTTTCTGGTAGGATAACCGTTTAACCCTTAAAAAGGACACCACGTGATACGAACATAATTCCATTTTTTGACACCATTTTGTGACTATAACTTTAATTCTGCAATCCAATCATAGATACTGATGATTTTCCACACTAATAAACTTTAGAATTATAATAAAAAAAAATATTGTAACAAGAAGCCATAAATATAGTAAATCATTCATAACTTACCTGGAAAAAATGTCACATCTTTCAATAAAAAAAATGATGATAATTACCTGTTCAGAGTTTTGCTGTAGGTGTTAGAAAACCTTGAGATTGTGTTGTGAATTGCACATGTGTATAGACATCATAAAAAACACACAAAGATTTTAATATCATACATATTTATTAATAAATTTAACAAAAAATGACCCTGCTGTCATTTTTCACAGTACTGAAGAACTAGTTATTTACATTTGTACATAGATGTACATTGCATGTTCAATTATAATTATATTAAAAATCCAATATGTTCAGAAATAGAATTGTTTAAGTTATCATTGAAAAAATAGGATTCTTTGTAAAGGAGTCATTAGAACCAGTCTGTGCCAAAAACCACAAGTCCTAAGACCAAGTCTAGTAAAAATTGATTTGGGCGGGTGAACAATTGCATAAAATTTGCTTAAAATCAAATAGAAAAAAATTTGTCTAATATGCCTTTTGGAGTACATTTGTAGTTTGTCAAAAAAAAATTTGGCACAGTCATTAGAACTGTGGACAAGAGAGACTAGATAATACGGTTAATTAAAACCCATTGGATATTTTCATCTATGTATTATACTGTACTATTTAGTTTATTTGTCACAATTTGTAAAACAGTTTTTATATGACAATGCAATATTAGATTTGAATTAAAATCTTGGAATGTGACTTCAGCTACATGTACTTGTATACAAGAGTCAAACCTGTCTTATGTGACCTTCCAAGGGAACAGTGATATATGGTCACATAAGTCAGGTGGTCACTTATAACAGGTTTAATTGATATGAAATATTCTGTGAATGGAAATAAAAATTATGGTCACATAATACAAGTTATTGCTTATTCTAACGTCATGACCTCCTTCTTTCGCTTTGTTAACAAACGAACGAGTTATCCATTCTGTATAATCTCATTAGCACATGCGCCGGTGAATGTGACCAACTTGGCAGCATAAATTGTAACCCGAATAATGCCGATAGAGGGCGCAGTATTATTCGAGTTACATAAATTGTGTGCGACATTTTCTGCAAGCGTAAATATAAATTACCGTCTTCCAATCAAAGTATACTACCGTATTTGTACTCTTAGACATATCAGAATCGAAATAAATCATGGAAGCCAGAATATGTTTTGAGTTTTAACATGGATTGGTGGATATTAGTAAATTTTATCCCTCGCTTCTGGCTCAATATAAAATACTAATACCTACCAATCCATGTTAAAACTCCCAACACATTCTGGCTTCCATGATTTATTTCTTAAATAGAGGTGGTCACTTTTGACTCTATATGTGACTACATATTTGAAGCTACATTTTGTACATGCACAGTACATGTGATCACAAGTAAATGTTGTAAAGAGACAGTGCTTAGAAACAAGATATTGAAGCATTAATTGTCATTAGATTACATCCGATAGCTAGTATGTTACAGTTTCAGATGACAGATTACTCAAGTGTAAGTAGACATGTTATGTTTTTGGATGTTGAACCTTACTTGTGTGTGTAGGGTATTTGAATCTTTTTTTTTTATATCTATTAGATTAGTCACTAGATATAGCTTTACATGCTAAAGATTGAAATTCGTGAATATTGATCATGGGAAATTGTAAAAATTAATTTGTCATTGTGGATAAATTGTGTTTCTAATTAAAGATGAAGGTTAAAATGACCAGTATACAGTAGGTTTTATGATTACAGTATGTGTTTCACAGGAACTTTTTTCAACTGATTCATGACGGAAGCTGGACACCCATCTGGAGAAAAATTGCTACAAGAACATGTAAATTATCACATACATGTACATTCAAAGTCGTGTAGAATAACTATTGAAACTCTCATATTGCAGTAGTGATAGACACTCACGGATTGATTATATAGGTACATTTTTGTACATGTAGATGTAATTGTACAAAGAAGACGTGCATCATTATCGAGGGGCCTTGGTGACAGTTTGGTTAAGGTGGGGAATGTCTGAACACAAGCCTTATACCAGTATTACCACTGATGTGTGAGACAGAGACACACACACCTCAAGTGTCAAGATTTTAAGACATCTGCCCAAGACAGGCGTTTCAACTTCAGTTTATTACATTGTACAATGTATACCTTAGTTCAGGCTTTCCTTCCTAAAAAGTAGTAGTCATGACATAGCTGACAAATTGTTGACAGTGATGATATATGAACACCAATATTAAACCAACACCCTTGCCATCATCACATTAAGGAGTAACTTGTTCTTGCCTAGATCAATGATGTAACTGAATACATGTATTTACATGTACTTTAGTCATTCACTCACTAGATACCCAATATACTGACTGCCTTTTACATTTTGAAAACATTTAGTTGTGCAGTGAGTACCTGTACTGTATATTCTGGAAGTGAAATGGCTGGCAGTTGGCCAGAGTTTGCTTGAAGAAAAGTCAACCATAGGTTTATATATAATTAGGAATTGTATAATTAAAATTAAAAATCCTTTTGAAAACTTAAGTGTTTAAAATTGCAGCTTATGGTATTAAAATTAAATTTAGATACTGTTCAGTACATGTACATTGTACTAATTATCTCATTCAAGTAAGACTTGTTTATATATTTTAATTTTGGAGGAAAAGAATGTAAACCACATGTACGTTTAGTCTCTGTATTGTAGTTGTGATTGTACAATGGACATATAGTGGTAAGCTTAGTTTGTCTTGGTAAAATCAAATACTGACATACTGACATGGACTTAAGAGTCACTATAACTATAGTAATGGAAGTTAAATTGATTCATCAATTAACCAACAGATTTATATTTTTTTTCTTCAAGTTTTGTTTTAAGTAGGGTTATATGGAACCAATTATTTAGGTTAAAAAAATGAATTTTTAGTTGAAAGAAACAGATTATGAAAAAAATATACATTAATACATAACATGTACATAATTATGACATCCAAAGTGTAAATTCATTTTTGAATATGACCTGCATTTCGAAAACCATATGTTATGGTGTTTTTTGTGTTTACTGATTTGAGATGAGAGATAGTTGTTTATTTTGATGATATCAGTGGAATTGTAGACCATCATTGTTTAGAGATAGTTGTTTATTTTGATGATATCAGTGGAACTGTAGACCATCATTGTTTAGAGATAGTTGTTTATTTTGATATCAGTGGAACTGTAGACCATTATTGTTTAGAGATAGTTGTTTATTTTGATGATATCAGTGGAATTGTAGACCATCATTGTTTAGAGATAGTTGTTTATTTTGATGATATCGGTGGAATTGTAGACCATCACTGTTTAGAGATACATGTAGTTGTTTATTTTGATGATATCAGTGGAATTGTAGACCATCATTGTTTAGAGATAGTTGTTTATTTTGATGATATCAGTGGAACTGTAGACTATCATTGTTTAGAGATAGTTGTTTATTTTGATGATATCAGTGGAATTGTAGACTATCATTGTTTAGAGATAGTTGTTTATTTTGATGATATCAGTGGAATTGTAGACCATCACTGTTTAGAGGTAGTTGTTCATTTTGATGATATCAGTGGAATTGTAGACCATCACTGTTTAGAGGTAGTTGTTCATTTTGATGATATCAGTGGAATTGTAGACCATCACTGTTTAGAGGTAGTTGTTCATTTTGATGATATCAGTGGAATTGTAGACCATCACTGTTGAGAGGTAATTGTTTATTTTGATGATATCAGTAGAATTGTAGACTATCATTGTTTAGAGGTAGTTGTTTATTTTGATGATATCAGTGGAATTGTAGACTATCATTGTTTAGAGGTAGTTGTTTATTTTGATGATATCGGTGGAATTGTAGACCATCACTGTTTAGAGGTAGT
>MJUT01051688.1:309570-329758 GCA_002080005.1 Gigantidas platifrons
TGTGGAAGGGGAAGAATCCTATTTATTTTGGGGTCATTAGGTCAAAGTCACTATTACTATAAATAGAATTTTTGACAACAGGGTCGTTTCTGCACGATAACTTTAGTTCTGTATATTGGATCTTTACCAAACTTGGCCACACGATTCCCCTGTGGAAGGGGAAGAATCCTATTTATTTTGGGGTCATTAGGTCAAAGTCACTATTACTATAAATAGAATTTTTGACAACAGGGTCGTTTCTGCACGATAACTTTAGTTCTGTATATTGGATCTTTACCAAACTTGGCCACATGATTCCCCTGTGGAAGGGGAAGAACCCTATTATTTTTGGGGTCATTAGGTCAAAGGTCAAGGTCACCGTTACTATAAATAATTTTTTTGACAACTGGGTCGTGTCCGCATGATAACTTTAGTTCTGTATATTGGATCTTTACCAAACTGGACCACATGATTCCCCTGTGGAAGGGGAAGAACCCTATTTATTTTGAGGTCATTAGGTCAAAGGTCAAGGTCACCGTTACTGTAAATAGAATTTTTGACAACAGGATCGTTTGTGCACGATAATTTTAGTTCTGTATATTGGATCTTTACCAAACTTGACCACATGATTCCCCTGTGGAAGGGGAAGAACCCTATTTATTTTGTGGTCATTAGGTCAAAGGTCAAGGTCACCGTTATTGTAAATAGAATTTCTGACAACAGGATCGTTTCCGCACAATAACTGTAGTTCTGTATATTGGATCTTGACCAAACTTGGCCTCATGATTCCCCTGTGGAAGGGGAAAAACCCTATTTATATAGACGGACATATTTTGTGATGTACACATTTCTTGTTCAGCTATATCATGGTGAGAACAAGTTAATTTTCAATAAGATGATGATGAGCAACACACTTAGTTGGAGTTTTATAGTGCTAGCTCACTGAAACAACAGTCTGCTGATAGACATGTCACCCCATTCCAACACATTATCCTGATTCCGAGCCAACCTGTCTTTGCTCTTTCTCCTTAATGCTGCATGCTTAGCGGAGAACCTACAAATACCAATTTTATAGTCTTAAATTTGACACGATCGGTGCTCAATCCACAATCTACCTCATTTGAGGCGAGCACGCTGCTCATTACACCACCGATGCAGTTGATAATCACATATGGAAATCTAGGTTTATAAAATCTATTATACCCCGCTCCACTGGAGGGAGTGGGTATACTGTTTTACCTCTGTCCGTCCCAAGATATTTTTCGTCACATTTTTCTCAGCAACTATTGATGGCAGAAATCTGATATTTGGTCACAAGCTTCATATAGGTACCCCATATCGTGGGAATCGTTTTTGGACCTGTCACATTCCTACTGCCTGTTTGCCAAAGAGCGGGGGTATCATAAGTTAGCATTAGCTCATAGTTCATCTTGTTGAAAGTGATTTTGAATTTTATAAAGACAGTTTTTAATTACTGTATTTAAAAGAACAATCCAGTAACAATTGCTGGTGTCATAAGATGGATGCTTAGTAAATGCAGTCGATGGGTCATCGAAGGAAAAACAGCTGACATAGATGCTTAAAAGTAAAATAGTAGTTAAATAAGTACACAGGGCTGTTCAGAAACATTGCTAGGTACGAAATAATGCCCGTTGACAGCTTCCAAATCGGTAACATTACAAAACAGTCAGACTTCCCTAATTCGTGTTGCACTCCATGTTTGTTCTACTGTTGTTTTTTTTTGTCCCCCGACGCATCGTCGAAAGGGACTATAGAAATGGGTATCGTCCGTCCGTGTGCTTTTTGGTTTCCAGATGATAACTTGTGAATGAAAAGTCAGATTGAAGCTAGGTGTGGCATGTAAGTGTATCTTATGAATATCTAGGTCAAGTTCGATAATGACAATTTTTCGACAATTTTTACCAGAGTTGTTCCCCTTTTTATACCTCAAAATTGCTAAATATTTGGTTTTCAGATGATAACTTGGGAACAAATAGTCAGATTGAAACTAGGTTTGGTATGTAAGTGTATCTCATGAATATTTAGGTCAAGTGCGATAGCGATCATTTTTCGATAAATCTAACCAGAGTTACTCCCCTTTTTTTACTTCAAAATGGTCCTTGGATGGTCCCCTTTCAGAATTGTGAGTGATACAGGCTCACCTGACCCTCTAGTTTACAGTAGTTTCAAAATTTAATCTTACGATATAACCTTGGCATCGGGGGACCAGTGTCCAACGGCCTTTTATTTTCATTTTTAACTGTATTCATGATATATTGATAAAATTTCTGACTTCTGTGTTCACTGTAACATACATGCATGTCATATAATTTACTTATTTCATGATTTCATTTGAAATGAGAGGGGAGAACTCATTTTACTGCATCCAGGTATTTTATATTGACCTCGGATGTGTAAGATTCGCCCACTAACCTATAAATGATGACTGCTTTTGTTGATTACAGAGAGGACAACAAAGACAGTATGAAATTTTATACAGATCCAGGTTACTTTTTTGAACTATGGTTCTCAGATATACAGAAAGATATAGAACAAAAGAAAACAGAATATAAAGCCAAACGAAAAAAGGTATTTAAATATATATAAAAGAAAAGAACTTGCTTGTATGTTATAAATACTACCTTGTTACAGAACAAAAGAAAACAGAATATAAAGCCAAACGAAAAAAGGTTTTTAAATATGTATAAAAGAAAAGAACTTGCTTGTATGTTATAAATACTACCTTGTTAAATTAAATCTTGAACCAGGAATTATCGTTCTAATTTCCTTGTCAATGACATATATATATACTGCCTTATAACATCAAACAGTGTTCTAATTTTTTGTGTAGTAGCCTTCAACTTTATTTTTAACTCACCTAATCAGAAAGATTTTTTAAAACATACTCATTTTTAAAATTTTTACCTTAGATGTGCAAGTGAGGCAGATATCGACAAATATTAATATTAAAATCTTCTCCTATGATACCACTGAGAGATGTCCTATGTAAACATACAAAGGTGCAGGGTAGCGTTTAGATACGATAACGTAACCCTCATTCCGCTTGTGCTTCATTTAGGGTTACGAATCGATCCCATTCAACGTATGGGAGCAGCGCCCAGAGTGATTCACACTGGGCGGTTTTTTGTCCTAATTCCGTTGTAAGTGGTTGGAAAAATTAATGGGGGTGAAATATAAATATATTTAGGTAAACCTTGAGGTGATAAATAATCGCTGCAGCAATCCATGGTAGACTTATATCCATCTGAAAATTTGAATGCATGAAATCTTCCTTCTGTCCGACATTTTGTTTACAAGTTGCTAGTTCACGCGCACTTGCCTCGTTTTTGAGATATCCTTATTTGATAAATTTTATAGTAAACTCGACTTTTTCGTAGTAACATTTTCCATATTTGGCATATATGGATAGGCTCCGCCCATCGCGAGAGTCTACGTAAGGTGTTATGGCGGACAAGTAAAAATTTTCAAATACGAAACCGGTCTTCAAGATAGAAACAGGGATTGTAACACTTATTTCGCATCACCATTACTTAAAAATTGTTGGGAATAATAAGATATGACCAGATATGCAAAAAGAAAGTTGAAATATTCACGGAACGAAAATTTTAATTTGCTCCCATACGTTGAATGAGATCGATTCGTAACCCTAAATGAAGCACAAGCGGAATGAGGGTTACGTTATCGTATCTAGGTAGCGTTATGAAGTTTAACACCACTTTCAACAATATTTCAGTTATATCGTGGCGGTAACATACAAGGTACCCAGGTCTAGGGATGGCAATTAGAATATGTTGACCAACCCTAGTATCAATTTTACCTTTTCCTCTGCATTTTTACTCTGTAAGAATGTTGTAGACTCCCATCAATGGAAGTGATTTAAATATGTCATCCCAAGAATAGAACAGTTAGATTAGTCCTTAGGTGGTCTCCTTTCAGAATTGTATCTGATCATCCATATATCCAAGATGGCACAGTTTCATTAAAACACTCTTATCGCTATTTTGTTTATTTTCCCTTTGATGTGTAGAACTAATATGTTTCATATCACGTATGCGCTGAGATGATTCAAATTATCACTAAGTGTTGTCAAGGACGCACGTAGTAATATTGCTGTTTTCTAATATGACGTTATAATGACGTCACAATACCAAATCCTTGATAAACATACTATCATTACGATAAAATAATTAAGATGTTTTTTTCAAAATTCGAGGATGTTTCTCAGTCGTCTCTCATCTGAGGGGCTTCGCCCTTCGATGAGAGATGACTGAGAAATGTCCTCTCGTTTTAAAAAACATCGTTAATCACTTATTGCTACATTTTAAGCTAAAATTAACTGAAATTTAAGCTGTACTTTGTATAGTATATTTTGAATTTTGTCATGAAATTTGTAATTTTGTTAATAAATGTTATTTCATTTTATTATTGTATAAAATAATTTCTATTTGACAGAGACCAAAAGTACCAGACCAGAAAAAAACACCCAAGAAAATCAATTTAATCAAAGAAAAATTTAGAGACAGAGCACAAGGAATAGAATTTAGTTCACAATATCAAAATCCTCAACAAATTCTAAAAGGACTTCCGAATAGTCAAAATGTGACTTCTTTATCTAGTTCTGACATTAGTAATAAACCACATCAAAACCATGTAGCATCTCCACAGTCACCGTATGAAATGGATCCTAGATTGTCACAGGTTAGTCATTCTGTACACACACAAAATAAGTGTTATCCCCCTTGGTTGAGGGATCCTAGATTGTCATAGGTTAGTCATTCTGTACACACAAAACATAGAGTTATCCCCCCATGGGTAAGCTCTTCATCATATGTATGGATTTTACATTGTTGTTTGCTGTTGTTTGACAATTAGATAGTAGCTATAGGGTTATCACGATCATATCATAGTTTGAATTACATTTTTGCAATCTGTTCCCTTCACCTTTACAAAAGTGACCAAAAATTACAGTTTAAAAATTTTCCGGTCAAAAATTGTCAATCAAAATCAATCTCAATCTTTGTTGATATGGTACTGCCTCCATCAAACAGTTGAGATTATTTTATTCTCTATTGAACTCAATTATTGTCTTATTGGTTGTGTAAACACATGGTGAAAATAAAATTAGGGTCAAGTGATTATATGGCTTATTACTGCACTTTGACAAGTGACAAGCTGGATATCCTTTATTATGTCGTCTGGCGTTGGCATCACAAAATAATTTCTGTCGCATTTTTCTCAGGAACCACACAGGCCAGCTTCTTCATATTTGGCACAGCGCATCAATATGGAGAACTGTATCGTGTAAGACAGTTTCGAATCTGCCGCATGTCCACTTCCTGTTTGACGGAACTTACGATATTTTTGATATCGAAAACATCCGCTAACGTGTCGCCAGTAAACTCAATTTGCGACCATCAAATCTCCAATTGATGCCGTGAAATTTTCAAATACAATACAGTTATCTCCTAAATGATGTTCAAATATTACCTGATCTTTGAATGATTTTTATTAGAATGTTTTATGACTGTGTGAAATGAAAAATGTTCACTTCAGTTGCAATTGCATTCATTGGGAACCACAATTTGTATATATCTACGTTTTATTATAAAACTGACTGCCAAGAAATAAGTGGTGTTGAATGCCATATCCCATAACCCCCATATTCAATATTGTACATTGAAATTTGATGCAGTGCTAACAAGGTGTGTCTATTCAAAAATGCTTTGGTCCAACATTTTGAATAACTCATTAAAATGTGGCTTGTAAAGAAAATATACGTCTTGATAACTCATATACATGTACTGAACTTATTTGAAGTAAAATCATTGGTAACAACAAGATATAACCCTATGGGGCTTATCATTAATTTTAAAGTTGATAAAATCCAAACTGTACTTGGACAATCAATGGATGACCCCCCCAACCACCACCACAGATAGGACCATGTAGAAAAGCTTTTTTCAGAAACTTCAAACTTGATTGAAGCCAACTGTACATGAATGGTCATTGTATAATTTCTTAGAAAGTCCGTCGTCCGTTAACTTTTCCACATTTTAATCTTCTCCTCTGAAACTTCTCAGCCAAATGAACTGAAACCTGGTAGGAATCATCTATGGAAGGTCCTCTAAAGATTACTCATTATGTCCCGATTTATTAACAAACATGGCCGTCACAGGCAATTCTTGTTTCTGATTGGCTGATTAAAAAACATCTTCTTCTCCGAAACCGCTCGGCCAAATGAATCAAAACTTGGTAGGAAGCATCTATGGAAGGTCCTCTATAATGATTGCTCATTTCATCTCAATCCGTTAACAAACATAGCCACCACAGGCAATTCTTGTCTGATTGGTTCATTTCTAAAAAAATTCTTCTTCATTGTAGTAAACTGTTAAAAGAGAGATAACTCTTGTCATTAAACTGTTTAAAAGAAAGATAATTCTTGCCATTATCTCCCTTAGAAATTAACTAAAATTAAATGGTGATACAGTGGTCCCCCTCTCTTACGGCCCCCCTCACCAAAGGCCACCTGCATTATACGGTCAGAAATCGTTAGCATTAACTACTTGCAATGAAAAATTACCCCTCACCAACGGCCCCTCCTCTAATGCGACCAGCGGCGAGCCTTTTTTGCCCAAACGGTGAAAATAACTCCTCTCGAACGGCCGTGTTGAACTTCCATTTGGCCCAGATTCTTTATTTTGTAGGAGGGGTGCGCATTATAAACAAGAACAATGTATTTCACTCTTTCCCAGATCGGGAAATCACATGTCCGCCATGTTTTTTTGTTTACTATTGTCAACATACAAAGTTAAATATTTCTTAAATTGTCTGGACATTATTCCACAAAATAATTAAGTGCATCTACTATGTTTTAATTATTGAAGAATTAAAACTGTCTAGTGCAGTTTGTAAATATTTCTTGTGTTTACCTTTGATAGATACGAAAATAAACTAAATATAAACGTCTGACTATATCTAGCCATGTCAGGGCTCGAAATTAACGCTAGCAAGCAGGCAAATTGCTAGTTGAAATTTCAATTTGCCTTAATTTTGCTAGTGAATAAAGTTAGAACTAGCAGAATTTTGCTAGTTGTAAAAAATTATGTGTTTAGAATCGTATCTGAACTATGACAAACGTGTAAATTTGTTTTCTCGTAAGATCGGTAAAGATTGCATTGATTTCATAAAAAAGGACGGTATAGTTACGTATTTGTCCGAGAAATACGAATATTTACGTCTATGTCCGAAAAATACAAACAACCATACTGGTTCCCGATTTTTAAAATAACATCTGGTTGTAATTTTTACAGTTCAAATTACCAGTCGAAATGTCAAAAAGAAGAAAAGTTTCTGATCACGATCGCGACATTACAAAAATTACGAAATTCTTTCTCCAAGTTTCAGGTAGATTTATGATTGTGATTATAGTGTTTACATTGATTAAGAGGAAATAATCGTGAAAATCGTTGTGTGACAGCTGTTTACACTATGATGGTCTATCGTATAACGCAGCCTGTCTGCTTGCAAGAATGGCAAGATTATGAATTTCGTTTATCCAACTTTGGCCTAGCTGGAGTAAATCAATTATTGTGTTTTTAACAGAAGTGATCTCATCATTTTATTCAAATAATTATTATTGCTCTGTTTCCAGCTTGATTAACTCTAACTCATCTCTTTTATACAATTTTCACACGAAAAAAAGCAAAAAAAAATAAAAAAAAACAACTGACAGGCATATTTCCTTTACTGGCTTTACAGTAATTATTCTGTGACTTTCTGTCACATTACATAATGAAAGAGTCACTAGTTATTATCTTGATAATTGTATAGTTATTTGAGATGAGAAAAAGTACAGCACATGCACAGTGATGCAGCATACCCACACCAATGTGGGGGTATATGGAATTTTTTTAGGGTACAGTGTGTGGCTCTTTATATTACTGTCCAATAAAACATTGCTTAAAACACTGTATGTTTTCATATGATATGGCCATTCCCCAGGAAATATTAATGCTTGTTTGTTTATATCAGGTACATGTTTCTTTTAAGAAATAAATCACGGAAGCCAGAATGTCCGGGGGCGACTTACATGTACTTAATGGTAAAGGGCTCTTTTCACAATGCAATATAGTCAGAGACAGTGAATTGCTTAATTTAATAAAACACCTAAAACCTTACAGTCCTATTGTTACATATTTCAATGAAAATAACATACATTTTTTTTTTAATTTGGTTGCTAGTCAGGTCAGTCTGTTTGCTAGTAGATTTTTATTTAACTAGCAAAGTTTTGCTTGTGGTGAAAAAAGTTAATTTCTAGCCCTGCATGTGTAAAATAATCAATAATCTTGCCGATGAGATTTCACATGTGTGCAGGTATAATTACTTAGTGTATAATTAGACTGTCAGACTGTGTTTACACAAGATTATAGTGATTGAAATAAAAAGAAAAGAAACAATAAAATGTATTTGTCAATTTTTATGTCAAGTCTAATAGCTTGATTGCTCCCAGGTGAAGTTATATCTGATTAAAAAAAAATACAACATAGAACAAATTAACAATCTGTTATGATTCCATGGCTTGGATGCTATTTCATCATTAAATAATAAGGCATTGTTTGTTGTTCATTCATGATCATTATACCCTCCCGCAAACGAATTTAGGGGGGGTATATAGGAATCACCCTGTCCGTCCGTCCATGTACCTTGTAAGCGCAACGCCTCCTAAGCGGCTGATTGGATTTTTATGAAACTTTACAGACATGTACTACACTACCTGTAGATGTGCATGAAGGAATATGGTTGCTGTCCAAAATTTAAAAGGGGAGATAATTCAACTTATACTTTCACGAAAAGGGGGAGGGGGCATGTACCTTGTAAGCGCAACTCCTACTAAACTGCAAGCGGGGGGTATCACTCAGTGAGGTCACTCACAGTTCTAGTTAATTATTTGGTCAATTTTAAAAATACAAAAAAATAACAGATTATCAGCGCTCTGTCTTTGATGTATGTAACAACCGTATTTTCTACAACTCCTCACAAGCTTAGCAATGTTCAACAATGTCATAATAAGTGACAATTGTTTGCCTTTCTTTATTCTATATCATTATTTTTTGTCATCTTCAACTATCAACTGCGTTAATTTACGTTCAGATCCGGAATTTAAACTTATATTAATATTTGCATTGAACTTCCCCCTCAAGAAAGGCCACCACCCTTATAAGGCAACTTTTCTGATGCAGTAGGGGTGGCCTTGTAAGAGGGGGACTACTGTATAGTGTAACATGTTTATACTATACATTACATGTAGGTATTCACATTTTAATATTCTTTTTAGCTCACCTTGCCAAAGGCAATGTGTGCTTTTGGCATCACTTGACGTCCGTCGTTTGTTGTCTGTCATCTGTTAACTTTTCACATTTTAATCTTCTCCTCTGAAACCCATCGGCCAAATGAACTAAAACTTAGTAGGAAGTATCTATGGAAGGTCCTCTCTAAAGAGTGCACATTTTGTTATGATCCATTACCAAACATGGCCACCACATTCAATATTTGTTTCTGATTGGCCAATTTTTAAAAACTGCCTAGCCAAATGAACCGAAACTTGGTAGGAAGCATATACATGTATGGAAGGTTCTGTATTAAGTTTCCTCAAGGCAGAATGAAAGGTGAGTGACACAGGCTCAGCCCACTGAGCCTCTGGTTTATGAATGAAGCTAAATATTGATGAATGAATAATTATGAAACAGATTTATTTGAATCTTCTTATTGTTTTATATTTTACTTTTAGGCACATGCAAATAAAAACTCACAATATACGAATGGTCCCAGTGACTTACCATCACCACCCCAGGACCACAGAATGAGCCAACAGCAACAATATTATGATGCTACGTCACCTGTTCATCCGCAAGCACATCCAAGTCATTTACAACTTCAACAGCAGCAACATCGAGGATCAAGGTCATCGTCAATGATCAGCCCAGCTAGACCCTCTCAGGCTCCTCCTCCACCACCCCCATTTGACCCCAACATGGAAAGGCTCAAGGGACAGAGAGACAGCTTGCCACCCCCTCCGCCGCCGCCTCCACCCGTGGATGGAGATTTTAATCATAAGTCATACACCCCGAGTCCACAAATGACTCCAACCATGCAGATGAGGAATCAACAGATACACAATTATGAAGGTAGAGACTCGCCACAAGGAGGATCGCCAATACGACAACCAAGTTATGCATCTAGTCCAAGGAAAACACCAGATCATCTACCTCCACCGCCCCCTCCTCCTCCAATGTTCAACCAGATGGCAGAAACACCAATAGATATCATGCCACCACCTCCAATTTCACCTCCACCAACTGTTATGGGCGGAGCCTCACCACCCCCCCCCCCTCCTCCTCCTCCGCCGCCACCACCACCAGCACACTCGATGCCTAATGGACATATTCGTGCACCATCTGATGGAGTTTCTATATCATCAACTAATAGTTCGTCAACGATAGGAGGAAAGACAGAAATAGAACCTCCTCCAGCTCCAGTGGCAGATGAAAGAAGTGCTTTATTATCAGAAATCAGAATTGGTGATTGTAAGTCAATTATTTTCTGTAGTCACTTTTGTTTAATACATTGTTCTTTTTAGTTTCCAAACCAAAGACTATAAAATTGGTATTTGTTGCTTCTACGGTAAGCACACAGCATTAAGGAGAAAGAGCAAAGACTGGTTGGCTCAGAATCAGAATAATGTGTCCGAGTGGTGCGACATGTCTACCGGCAGACTGTTGTTTCATTGAGCTAGCAATATAAAAATCCAACTCTCGTATTGGTCTAGAACAAAGCGGACATCATCATCATCTCATTGAAAATTAACTTGTTCTCACCATGATATAACAGAAAAATTGCTGAATTGGCGTTAAGCAACAATCACTCACTCACTTCACCAGTTCAAGGGAATATAATGCACAAGATTGAATACTATGAAAAGTTTAGACAGTGGTGGTCAACAATTCCACAAATATCAACAAAACAAACAACTACCTCTCACCTCAAGCTATTGACCGCCATGATATAATTGAAATATTGTTGAAATTGGCGTTAAACAACCATCAAACACCAAAACATTTGGCAATGTAAATCCAAGTCCTGGCTTGTACATTAATGGTTTATATTCCATATTATCTTCAAAGTTTTCAAAACATTTCTGAACAAAATTAAGTCTAGAAAAAAACACTCACACATCTCCTTTAAAGGAAAAGAAAGTTGTGTGATTTTTATGAGATTTTTTTCATATCCTGACTAGATAAAAAAAAAAAACATGGCATTATCAGAAACAAAAAAAATAGTATGTGGTTTTATTTTTAACAGACACAAAATTGGTTAATTATATGTGAAAACTTGTATTCATACTCTGACAATTGATGCAAAGGCAAATGAATTAAATTTGAAAGATGCAAAAATGTTTATAAAAAACCTCATCGGTGGTATAATGGTTAGCGTGCGTTGGTCATCATCTCATTGAAAATTAACTTGTTCTCGCCATGATATAACTGAAAAATTGCTGAGTTGGTGTTAAACAACAATCATTCGTTCACTATAATAAACCATTTATTTAGCAAAAATAAAAAAAATTATATATAGATTGATCAGTCACAATACTATAAATCTACATATCTAATACAAGTAGTTTTCTGTTAACATTGTCACAATACAAAAATTAAATATTTAATTACTTTAAAAATTAAAAAATATTATGGTTGTATTTCTTCATGTGCATCACTAGTTTTGTTTAATTGTCTGATATTTTCAGGGATGTCAAAGTTAAGGAAAACAGAAGAAAGAAAGAGAAAAGAAGAACAGAAGAAAACAAGTTCAGGACGATTTGATGTACATTCTATTATGAACAGGGCATTTGAAATGAGACGGAAGGCAATGGAAGCAAGTGATAGTGAAGGAGGGGAGGAAGACTCAGACGAAAACGAAGACGAATGGGAAGAAGATTGAAAAAAAAAAAGACGAAAATAGTCGATTTCAGTCTTGTTAAGATCTACAAAAACTTCTGGACAAACTATAACCGCTGGAGCTTGATAAGCGCAAGGACTTTTCTGTGATTGTTGATTTGATAGGCATGTGCAAATACAATGTTTATTAGTTAATAGCTTATCTGCAATCATGCGATTGGTTGATTAACTGCTGGTAAATGCTGAGTTTTAATTGGATGGATTAGTACTACTAATTATACATGGTGTGTATGATGTTACGATGGATATGTCATAACATTTCTATAGGTATTTTTTGCAATGAAAGATAGAGATTAGGAGTTACTTATATATGTTGATTTGACATTACAAGTTTATGTTCAGAATTGTAAATTCTTGAAGAATATTCTACAAATCTGAACAAATTTCTTAATTTACCCAAACTGCTCAAATTTTATTAACATGAAAGAATGTCTAGATAGAGATGTTTTCACGATCTTGAAATGAAGGTAAATCCTTCTTCCAAATAACACCTTTGGTTCTAATTTATCTCTTTAGAAAACAAAATTTGTTACTGTATATTCACAGATTAATGCATGAAAATCCAAACCAAAGGTGTCATATTAAATTAATGTGATTGTGTCTGTTCACTCTGTTGTTGAAATAAAAACCCAACTAGAATTAATATCTCGTGAGTGGTAAATTATAAATTTTAGTTTAAAACCCTACCAGCCAAATTTACCTGTTGTTTTAAGTCTAATAAACAGTCACTGCTTTAACACTGTCACTTAAGGTTGATCCTATGTTATCAGCTTACCACTTACCAGTATTTAAAAATCACATTTAATTCTAGGTTTCATTGGTAATCAACTTTCGAGGTGTTCTCAATACATGATTGTACCAATAAAGCTATCAAATCATTAAGTAATTCACTGATTAAGTGTAAATTGTTACAAAAACACAAAAGCATTACAAAGCGACATCCATTTTTTCAAATAAAATTACTTCCGGTTACAGTAATATGAAAATCATAGCAGAAAACGGAACTGAAAATCCTGATGGACTGATCTTAAATAAGCAGTCAATTGACCTATGTGGTCTTTTTTCTTTGTCCTAAGAGTAACTGTTGAATACAAGCTTGACTATATTAATCCAAACAAACAGACATTGTCAGATTCTGTTACAACCATAGATAATTTAGTGATTTCTGAATGGAATTTTTAAAAGACAATGTATAGTGTGTGCTGGTTTTTTTTTTAAAGGTAATTTAAATGTTTTTGGAAGAGATCTATCTAATTTATGGAAACCATGAATTTAGTGAAATTTTTATTACGTTGGATGGTGAACGATTTCTATACAATTAAAGTTGATACAGTACATATACCCTCCCTGTCCAATTACCTGACAAAAAAAAACATGGCTGCCAAAATCATTTTTAAATTATGAAATAAGTTTCATGAAACATGGTTTATTGGATTTTACTGCAAATTTAAAAGATTTAAATATTATCCAAACAAGAGTGAAGGAGAAATTTGTGTATATAATTTTTATTAAACCATGGGAAAAAAAATTAATCTGGTAATTTAGCCATTTAAATGATAATAAATAATAAATTTGCAAGACCCTTTTCATTCGTTTTGTCATTCTTAGATACTAAATTTAATATATACCGGTAATGTCCAGAAATTGTCAGAGAAATTAAATAAGTGTTGTTTTTCTTTTTAAAGTAAAATTTACAAGAGCACTTAAAAATAATAATCTAAAAAAAGCTGATGTTGTTTTTATTTAGGAAGACTTAAGTATGTATTATTAAACCATTACATGTATGTTCATGAAAATAAATAATTTAATGAAGGTCTTAAAATAGAATTCTATGAAAAAGAGTTCGGGTGAAAGAAAAGAAGACTTGACAGGAAATTTGTATGGATTGTATTTATCATGAAATGCGAAATATAGGAATATATAAATATATGGATGTAAAATATTGAAATATTTATATGAAATATTCACAAATAAGATAGATACAGTGAAACCGGTCTAAACAGGAATGCTGTTGAAAATGACTTTCAAGTTTAGCCACATACAGTTAAACCGGTCTAAACAGGAATGCTGTTGAAAATGACTTTCAAGTTTAGCCAGATACAGTTAAACCGGTCTAAACAGGAATGCTGTTGAAAATGACTTTTAAGTTTAGCCACATACAGTTAAACCGGTCTAAACAGGAATGCTGTTGAAAATGACTTTCAAGTTTAGCCACATACAGTTAAACCGGTCTAAACAGGAATGCTGTTGAAACTGGCCGTTAATTTTAGCCACAATGACTGTAATATTGTAAAATTTAACCTGTCTAATCTGAATACCTGTAGATGTGTTCGGTTATAATAGACAGGTTTAAATGTGTTCAGTTTTAATAGGCCGGTTTCACTGTACTATGGAAGAAATGGAAAAATATTTTTTATGATGCAAGTATGATATTTAAGTGCTTTATAAATTTGTTTATGTATATTTTGCTCATTTTAAGTATACACACATTAAAAAAAATAATGCTATATAAATCCATTTTATTCCAAAAAAAAATGATTATTCAATGTATGTACTGCAAGAGTTGTCCCCTTTTTTCAAAATAGATGTTTATATTTTTTTTGGATGATCTTAATGCAGTTAGAATTATATCAAATCTCTTTTTTCCTTGATTTTCTAAATTGGAATATTATCTGTAGTAAAAAAAAAAGATTAATTAAGCCAAGGCGAAAATTCTATATAAAACACAACATTATTGCTGTTTCATTTTTCATTTAAACAAAAGTATTATTTACAAAGGCTACTCAGGGGAGAAATATGTTAAGAATATTTCATTTAGCTAAAAAACTAAAAACAGCTGAGCATGGGATAGACACATGCATTATAATTATACACAATATTTGTTATCAGTTGAAATGTGTCGAAAAAGTGAGAAAAAAAAGTTGTTTTTCTTTTGCACATATTTATTTATTTTCTATTTCATTTAAGAAATAGAATCTTATGTATGTGTATTAATAATGTTTGAATTGTGTTAAAATGCATGCCCATAATTTGTCTTAGAATCGTGTGTGTTTGTATGTATTGTGTGTAAGTTGTTTGCGATTCATATATGCAAAGTGCTACAGTGACTATAGACTGTTGAAGAACGACTTAGTTCTTATAGAATTTCAAAGTCGGTTCTCTTGAGAATTGTTTTCATGCCAATATTAAAAATGAACTTGTCTCTAATAAATGTCATTATTTATGACGATATGAATATTTTTCTGTCATAACATGAACTTTTTAAGTGCAGTTATAAGTGAATCAAAAATATAGATGTCCCATAAAATTTTAGTCAGTTTGTTTTATTTGTTTCTTTGCTGTCTTTGTTTTGTTTCGTACTTCGGTTGGTGCTGATGTTTATGTAGAAGAATTTGTTAGAATAAGAATGAATAACAATCTCAAATTTTATTCAATTTTGATCATTTGTGACTTTTTTGTATATTATACAAACCAGGTTGTCATAGTTATAAATAATACTCCAAAACTTCACAATAATTCACATCAAAAAGTAGTGTGAGTTTATAGAAACTGGAAATGAGTCTGACAAAAATAGTCGGAAGACAATTTATGTGTCAGATCCATCATAACAAAAATTATAGAACAAGATATTTGATCAAATAAGGACTTTTCACAAACTTAAAAAAAAGAATTTTAGTAGGAAGAAAATTTAAGACAAAATATTTGAAAAATTTTAGATAAGAAGATTACATCCATCTGTTACTCTGACATAACTTTTGATTTTTTTTTCTTTGCATTTAATAATTTAGATAAACGGTCAATATCCACTGTCATAATAATACCCTGGAAATATTATGAATTCTATTTCTCTGTAACTTACAAAAACTAATTTGGTTTTGTTTGTTTTTATTGTTGCTTTTGTTTACTGCTGCTTATTATTTGTATACCATAGTCTTCCTTTACTGTACAAAAATGTATATAAATAGAAGAAATATAGAATATATATATATATTAAATATGTTATTTAATATGTCATGTGCAATATTCTTATGTACAGTTTTAATAATGTAATAAATAGGGTACTAAATAATACATGTGCAAAATCTTCACTACAGTTTTATACCGTGTCATAAGAATCTACATGTTCCATCTGGGATGTTCATTTAGGATTTAGAATTAAAACAAAAATATCCCTTAATAAATTACTGTCAAAGGGTGAATATTTTGTTTTAGATGCCAATGTTGGGTTACTAAATTCAGTGCACTACAACATTCAAGTTACGAATGACAAAGACGATACAGTCAAACCTGCCTTATAGAGCACCTCTGTACAACAAATCACTGTCTATAAAGGACAGTCTCATTTTCCCCATTAGTACATAAGCTGTATATAAAGGACAACTACTCATAAAGTGTAGATTTCAGGTTCCCTTGAGTGGTCTTTATATACAGGTCTGACTGTATTTACATTCTTTATGGTTTACCACACAGCCATAGTCCTAGGTTTATAATAATTTCACAGACTTCTAAAATAACATCTTTAGGCAGAATTCTTTCAAATACCTCATTGGATTTCTAAGTTAAAAAGTTTATCATGAAGCATGTAATATAAAAATCTCAAATTTTAAGTGTCAAAATCATTCTACCAATGATGAAAATTGATACGAATAGAAATAAATTGATCCACAATATATATAGGCATCAAATAATTCCTTAGTTGCGTCACAAATCTTCGTGCAATGAAGATAATACATTATCACAGGTAACAAAATATTCTGCTGAGATTAATATCATCAAAATCTATGTTCTGTATTATACTATAGTTCAGAATTGTTTTTTGTTTTACAACATCAATATGTTTTTAAAGAAATACTGTAAATTCAGAAATTAATGCGATGTTTTTATTAATGCGAAAAATGCGACAGGATGAACATCGCAATAATTAAGTCACATTTTAATTTTTGCTATTAATATTCTATTACTACATTAATACCAATCGCATTAATTAATCTCGCATTATTGTCGGTTGTCGAAAATTCGCAATAATAAATTCACGCATTAATTTCTGAATTTACAGTATAATAATTGAGGCTAGGGAGATGGGAGGAATGGGGAAAATTATAGGTTTAGAGTAAAAATAAGAAATGTGTGGTTTTTTGTTTACATTCATTGTTCATTTATAAGATTTATTTAGACTCATTTTAAGCCTTTTTTTGTACCAGGATGCCGATCATTCCCAGTGAATTGTGACTCCATATTGTGATACACATACAAGAACTAATAATGTACAATATCATTTACATCAAAATCATTTTGTTTCGCCTGTGATGAAAGTAGAGGAAGGCTAGACATAGATTTTGCTTTTCCAAATATATGTAATTAGGTTAGTTTCTAAAAAAAAACATGCATGTTGGATATTTTTTTATCATAAAATACATTTCTTATTAACTATATTTCATTGGTCAGACATATTTGCTTTTTTTTTACTTGATAAGCCATTGAGCAAACATTTCAAAACAGTGGATGTTACCTTTTGTTTACACTGTCTGCAGTCTATTCTTTTATTATCCATCCTGGGTAGGGAAATATACCACTATATTCATTTGGCACTGATTGTTAAGGTTTCAAGACACCAACTATGTAAGGGGTAATCAGTCCGTTAAGTATAAGTGTCAGGGCTTTCTACACCCAATAGGTCTGGTGGTGATGATAAAATAGCTGAAAGTGGCGAAAATCACGAAAAACTCAACTTGCTCAGTTTCGATCACTTTTAAATCTTTTCAATTTTATATTTATATATACAATGTATATAAACATTAATTATTTTCTCCAAGCAACAAAAATATATTAAAATCATTTTTTTTCTCTCAGTACATGTTGTACTCTTTAATGCAGATATTACATATTACATTCATACAGTTCTAGTTCATATTAATTAATGATATTAATACTATAAATATATTGGACCACATTAATTGATCTGAAGATTCTCATCAACATTTCTCTACAGATACATGTACATGTATGTAACAGGTGGGAGGATTTGATTTGTACAGGAATTTTTTTTTCTTGCTGTAATGTGCCACTATTTTAAAGTTTTTCCAAATTTATGAAATTAAATACCTTGACTGCTTTTTTGTTTCACTGGTTTTATCAGTACTTAGAGACTGGTGTTTTTTTTTAGCAGGACTTGAAACTTGTGTGGTAATTTCAGAGACTATTACAAAAACAAAATTTTGAAACAGAAATTGAGGCTGGGGGAGACAGTCTATGATAACTTGAAGTGACCTTAATATTAGTTGAATTTTTTTCATGATAATATTTTTTACATTTTTTGCCAAAAAATGTATTGTTGTAATCACAAAATCATATATAAAATGCACTTCTTAATATAAAAGTATCTGGTATGTGTAATTTTATCTGGGGTCTTATATTTTCAAGATCATGTAGGAAAATGAAAGGATTATGATTTTATATCAAGAATACACATCTTTAAAATGAACTTAAGTAAGAGATTTATGCTGCAATTTTTAACAATAAATGTTATTACAGTTGAACTTGTGCAATCCAACACCCAAGTTTTCCACATTCTGTGACATCTGACAAAAATTTATGGTCCCAAACTATTTCTGTTAACTAAAAAAAAACCCTGGGTATTCGGACATCCTGTACATGTACAATCGGACACATTTCCCTGGTCTCTTGGTATGTCAGATTAGACAGGTTCTACTGTATCAAGTTATATAAAAATGATTTATTTGTAATAGCCACATGCTGTATTTATTTAACTTTATTTCTTTCTTGGTAGTAAACAAACTTGTATAAACATGGATTTCTTCTAGTACATGTAGTATAATTTTCTATTAATAACATGTACATTTCATTAGAAGAGAAATGTCAGTTACAGTATAAAATGTTTACATTGTATCTCTGTACAATGTTTTAATTTGTACATTTTGTATAGTCAAGCTGTAATAATAAATGCTTACAAGGATTTCACATATTGTTTAAAGCCTATTTCATATATTGTTTAAAGCCTATTTCATATATTGTTTAAAGCCTATTTCATATATTGTTTAAAGCCTATTTCATATATTGTCTCAAAGCCTTTTTCAGATATTGTATATAATGCCTATTTCAGATATTATCTAAAGCCTATTTCAGATATTGTCTAAAGCTTATTTCAGATATTATCACAATGACCAACATGTGTGGATAGAGCTCTATAGCACATCTGGACTATCTGGAAAAGGTGTAAATTTTTAGCACATTTTCTAAAGCCTATCTTTCAGAGTGTTCCCACTTTTTTTTAGTGGAGTTGATGTTGCTCAATCTTTCGTTTTTTAAACCATTGTTTCTCTGTCTATTTACAGCTTCAGATTAATCCATTGGTACAAATGTATCTTCAAGCTTTACTTTCTACCTAACATAATTATGTGAATTGTGCTATAGCACAACACCTAAAGCCTATCTTACTAACATTCATGAATTCTGCAATAGCATATCAATTTTTTTTTAGATAAAAGAGGAGACATAAAGATATTGGTTGTTTTTAAAAAAAAAATGTAAGTTGGGAAGATTGGATACAAAATTCTATAAACTGTAAAGAGCACCTTCTTTTCAGAATCCGCTTAACAAAATAAACCCATTTTCTGATAAAACAATCATTGTATGGCCCTTTTCAAAGTGAATGTCAATTCTCTCAAAAAGACTATTTATTTTATTATTACAAAGGGTCTTATTTATCTTAGGGGCTGTCGTGGTCGTGATCGTATGGTAGTTGGATTTATAACTACCTATGCAATCAGTGCTTATCACCACTAAAGTTGTGAGTTTGAATCCTGCCCAGGCGAGGTGTACTGATACAACATTATGTGATTAAGTTTGTCAGTGACTTGCAGCAGGTCAGTGGTTTTCTTCGGTTTCCTCCACCAATAAAACTGACCGCCACCATATAACTGAAATATTGTTGAAAGTGGTATTAAATACCCTAACCCTAATCATATTTATGTTATATAGAGTCCCTTGTTTTTCAAGGGAGCATTTTTTTCCAGCAAACTTATAACAATGATAAGCAGGTGAGTGAGAGGACCATATGAGTATAGTTCTTTTTCAAGTAGTGAGTTAGCTAGAACGTCAAAAATATTAACATGGCAACAGCTGGCATATTTTTGTCCCTAATAATTTACGTGTTTTTT
>MJUT01051688.1:341121-360726 GCA_002080005.1 Gigantidas platifrons
GGGCTACCATGGTCCAATAACACCCACATTATAACCCGACAACACCCACCGAGAGGGCTACCATGGTCCACTAACATCCACATTATAACCCGACAACACCCACATTATAACCCGACAACACCCATCGAGGGCTACCATGGTCCAATAACACCCACATTATAACCCGACAACCCCCACCGAGAGGGCTACCATGGTGCAATAACATCCACATTATAACCCGACAACACCCACCGAGGGGGCTACCATGGTCCAATAACACCCACATTATAACCCGACAACACCCACCGAGAAGGCTACCATGGTCCACCACCTGGAAACGCGCTGGACAGCTGTGTGGATTTGAGGCCAGATGTAATAATGAAAATAAATACAAACACACATTCCATCATAGTTGATTTCCATCTCTGAGAGGGGTGTTCACCAAATATGTGTGTTTGTGGGAGGGGGGTTGGTCAAATACACAGCTCGTTCTTCGGACTGGACATACACGAGTACTTCTTGTATTTAATGAATTCTACCCTTCTTGCACGTAAAACACAGTGAACTTGCAGCAGCTCATAATGATCAACAGTTTGTTACGAATGTTCCATTACAATGGTTTATCGACTCGACTCATTATATCATTTTTTTTATATCTCCGACATTGTAAAATGAAGATCAATAAATAAAAGTAATTTACAATTGCTGTAGACAGGACTGGCCTAAAGTCAATTGGACCAGTTGCACCCATGTAAGCCCCGCGCTGGAGTTATCTACTCTCGGCTGTTCAAGTACGCACAACAACACACTGCAGGTTGGGCCCGGATCTCATAAGGCTGGCCATGTCTGCACCGTTTACTATCTAAATGCAATTGATACTAAATGAATGCTATTAGTAGATCTGAATTACCCGTAAGTAAGTGATACTTCAACACCCGTATAAATATCTCAAATAATAGGACAAATACTTAATGTGGGGAAATAGTTACAAATAGGGGTCCTAACCCCCGAGTACTTGTGGTGGATACTAATTAATATTAGTCAAATTGTATGCATTTATTATTTATTTGTTTTATAGTACTAAGTGTATATTATATATATTGCTATATATATATTGATGTATTATGTGGATATGACCGTTGTATCTTGGTAGTAACTTGAGTCTATATTTAACAATAAGATCAGTTTAATTTACCAATGTACACACGTATCACTGGTTTTGAAGAGATGATCGTATTACTTTAATTACCATCATCCCAAGATGACGAACGCCAAATTGGACGAAATCGTTTTCTTCCTTTTCTCCGTATACAGAAAGTTTTGTCAAACGCAAAGAAACGGTCGTTATGTAATTGTGAATTTATAATAATAATAATTTTATTGTTCCAATTAAGGGCCCCCGAAGAGGCAAAGAGTTACATATTAAAGCAAACATTGATTCGATGTACATATAAAAATACAAAATGTTATGCCGGACAGAATCAGAGATAAAGAAATGATATACACTATACATATAAACACTACTTATGACAACAATAATCTCCTCTTCTAATATCTAGACAATCAATAATATATTTTCGGAGATATTATCATGTCAAGAACCTCATTGACACCAAAGTAGGGTTAATGTGTATCTAGAAGTAGGGAATGCCCAACTCAATACGATACACTATACCTACAAAACTGGGAGTTGTCATACACTGTACTGTAAATATCATATTTGCTATATGTAATAGTGACAGTAAGTATAGGTTCCACTTAATAAAAATAGTTTATGACCAGTTGATTTAAAATCAGTAATTTTCTTATAATTTTTTTTTTTTTTTTAAAGAATTAACTCACAATATCCTCCAAATAATAATTATAATATATAATTATAAGTAAGTAGTAATCGAAAAATTTTGTTTTTTCTTTTTTTTTTAAATTTATTATATAAATTAAGACAAATAAAAATTCAATTTTGTAATTTTATGGGCGCAATTTCTGTTTTGGAAAGTCGCCGTCAAACAACATATAAGTAAGCCAATATATTTTCACAGAAGTTAAAGTACTGATATGTCTTCATTTGTAAAAAGCCATATAAATTTGTCTCATTGGGTAGATGTTTAAATTTTGGACAAAGCTCACCTATATTGTTGAACATGATTTCTCTATTGTCAATGTATAATGGACAGTTAATTATAAAATGAAGTTCATCTTCAGTTTGATTTGAAGAACATTTTTCACATATTCTTTGAGATCGTCCTACGTAGGTTTTCTTATATCGATCCCTTTCTATTTTTAGTTCATGGGCACTTATTCTTATTTGACATAATGCCCTTCTCAATCGAAAATTATTAATAGATAAATACACGGTGTATATTCAAAACGCTCCATTTCAGACGAAATCGGCATTATTCGATTCCTTTCGGATGTAGCAACGCTCACTTCTTGATATGTTAATGGCAGCTGATGCAGCGGTAAGGTCAACACTGATTTATTTTGGTTCTTTTGGACCTCAATTAGATGTGTCCAGTCTAATAAAAAGAAGTTCACGGAAGATTGAATTTATTTCTCTTTTGATTTACATAATTTATTTGTTTGTAGAGACTGTCACTGTAACGTAATCAACGTCACAGTTTCGTAAGTCGTTGATCTTTCTACGATATCTTCACTTTGAAAGTTGTATTTTCCCTTTTAGATAAATATTTCGTGGGAAAATAAAACACTGTTGATTAAATATCGAATTTATTCAATACAAGTAAATGCAGAAATTAATGAAAACTATTAAAACCCATTTTAAAGACACTTAATAATCATAATGTCCGACAACGAATCCTTTCAGCTTCTGGAAACGACACCTTTCAGATTTAAATCAGATTTCCGTTAACTCAAAACTTTTACCTGAAATACATCTAACTGTCTTGATACATTTTTGTACACAGGATTCAGACTACATTTTCCGCTAAACATGTGACGACATTTTGTTAAAAGTGTCCTTTATTTAATAAGGAGAGAGAAACTGTGTTAAATGAGATTTATAAAGATAACCAGAACCTCCTAAATTTATCAGATAAACAAAAATATTTATGGATTTTAATAAATGAAAGCAGATCCATATTATTCAAACTTTGTAATTTCCTGGTTATTGGATTTGGGATAAGATCTAGAAAAATTCTTAATAATAGGAGGAGTTCATAGTTAAATATTTTACAACTGCACCATCAGCCCTACATGTCATATAGAATAATTATATCTATGTTGTATCAAGGACGTAAACGTCATTGGTTGTATTTACTTTTATTTCTGTTGGCTTTTCTTTCTATACATTGTATGTGTTATCTGTGTATGCCCCTTATGAACCCAAAATTGGATGAATAAAATGTTAATATTAAAATGTGGGCGTTGTCTGAAAATAGCAATCACTATATTATTGTCACGTACAAGTTCATCATCCAGGAATACAAATATGAAACTAGAATGTAATTTTATCAAACTATTTTTCCACCATTACTCATCAGGCAAGTCTGCCCATGTGGCGTCACTGGCGACTAACATTGGAATTTGTGAAGGGAAAATATGCGGAAAAGGTTAATATTCCCAAGGACATGCTGTGTTGCATGGCTATTGCCATATCACATTCATCTAAGAATATATCATGGTATCGGTCTCGTCATAACAGATGGATACTTCATCGGGGTCGCCCCGTTAGTCCGACACCCAGATAGTCCGACACTCCATTAGTCCGACACTCCGATAGTACAACATTAATAGATCATTTTTACAGGAAAAGGTATATTTACAGAATTTTCAACATGAATGAATGCTTTTTGAACTGTTACTGGTACCAGCTTTTTTACGTACGTATTTGTTTGACAACAATGCTTTTAATTCTATTTTTATCTCTTTAATATTTAGATATGAGGGTATTTTGGTACTTTTCATCGGTCATTTCGATACTTTAATACACGCTGGTCCTATGTTGAAGACTGCTCGATGTTCTCTGTGTGAAGTCATGTATTTTGCTGTTTTGTTGATTGGGACGCCATGGCTCATGTTGTGGCAACCTTTCATTAACTGATGCTATGTATGCTATACATTTCCACAGTTCTGTTTTGTGTGTTGTTTCTAATGACAATTAACATCATCAATTTTAGTTTCACTTCTGCAAGAATGCATAAAAATGATTTTTTTTGGGTATGATTTTGCTGATTTTGCTCCTAGCACTCTCCGTTGATTGAACATCAAACTGTCCGTCTTTCATGCTTACATAATGCCCCTTTACAAAATAACGAATTGAGTAAACGAACTGGTAACGATATAAAAAAATTCTGAATATCACATGTCAGTCGACGAAGTGGTGTTATGGACGTGCATATATATGAAACAAAGTTATAACGCAAGAAGAACGAACATGCAACGTAATATGAACCCACTTTCTATCCGAAAAACAAATATATCATTGCTCAGTCACTTCTGTAATAGACTCCAGCTTGCTTATCGTTTATAAAATGTCGGACTATTGGGGTGTCAGACTATCGGGATGTCGGACTATTGGGGTGTCGCACTATCGGGGCTGCCCCACTTCATCCTGGATTCTACTAATTACTCACATTCTCTGGAATGTGGCAAAGTACAGAATACCTTAAGTGCGGACGTTAGTCCATTGTTGAAGATTACTATGTGTTCTCTATATGAGATTTAAGAAATAATGCATGGATTGCCTGAATATATATTGATTTTACTACGAGCAATAGCGAGGGGTAAAATATCGGCATAAAGGGCCAACGTGGCCGTGGTAAAATCAATATATAATCAAGCCCCCGTGAATTATTTCTATTCTAATAGGAGAAATACGGTATTTGAACAGCCAAAGCAAATTATGACGTTGCCGGTCAGCTGATATACCAATATGCTTTCAGTTGCATCAAATACACAGCTATATTTTTGATTGAACACATGCATCATTAAAACGCAACATAATATATTTCATTTTCGTGAATTTCTGTTGTGTTTTATTGTGGTTTTTTTTAAAGAATGAATAAAAATGAAGTTTTAAAAACTGACAAACCTTTCTCTTTGAGAGCGGTGTAATTTCAAGTCAATACATTGCGAGCAATAGTTTTCAGATTGATTTTTTTCATTTTAGGTGTGTTCTATATACTAGTACAATTATTGTAAAGATCTGTTCGACTTGTCATTTGGCAAATATCAAATTGTGTGACACTCGTATATTTCATGTTGTTTTTTTTTTTTTTTTTTTTTTTTTTTTTTTNTTTTTTTCTTCTGATTATTAAGTAAGACTGGAGCTTTTATGTATTTATGTTCAACTGTATCTGTATATTGTTTATATAAAGGAGAAGATGTTCTAAGTTGAAAAACTTGTATCTGATCCTATTGTCATGTTTTTGGACAATAAAATATGTTTAAACTAGAATATTGAAGTAAAAAGAGTCCAACTGTATAAAAGAATCTGAAATGAGGCGTTGTCAAAACAGTCGAAAAGGAGTCGTTCCCAAAAAGAAGCTGCGTCTGAAATGGTGCGTTGCCGCGGATTTTTCTATAACTCAAAATATGATCTCATACGATTTGTACGCGGTATTGTTTTAGTAACACACTATATATCATCATCTTGTGCTTCTGTCAACAACGTAATCCATTCATTAAAGGTTGATAGACGAAAATAAAACCAGATTTTAAAAAAAGACTAGCGAGATGCCCCATTTGTTTCGTATTTCTTTCAATGTAAGAGGGAGGCTTTTTCCTTTTACATTTCATTTCTTTGTAGTAAAATGATGTTGTCATTCCGTCATGTATTCATTTTAACGAAATATACCTGATTTCTTCTTCTTTTTCCATTCAAAATTTGTTTTTGCTGTCGAAACTGGATCTCAAATCCTAAATGGGGCGTTATCTGGTCTAAAAGGAATCGGTAACGCCTATTTCGTTTGAAAGGGAGCGTTTTGAATATACACCGTGAAATATGTTTCCCGAGAGAAACATTTTTTAATTTTGAAATAAGTATCAAAGTTTTCCCTCTGGTTCTTTTGAATTTGTATTCCAATAATTTAAAAAAAAAAACTATGGCATAATTTTTTTCTTGCTGACCTTACCAATTCATTCAACTTTGTTCCTGTATGTTGAATATTTAATTTTTGTAAGATAAATTTAATAGAGGACAACAAGCATTCTATGTTGTCTGAAACCATGTTTTGATTAGCGATATATACATCAGACCACTTTCCATTTTGTCTATTCTAAACCAATATTTTAACATTGACAAGACAACAGAGAAATATAGAGGGTATCTACCAAGTTCAGACAATATGGCTAAGTTTGTGGACTTTTGATTTACACCCAAAATATATTTAAGGTATTTAAAATGAGATTTGTCTATAAAATCATTGATATAAATTTGTTGCAATAAATATTCATTTTTTTTCTGCATGCTGTAGAACTGATCTTAAACATCCCTGTAATTTCACTACCATACATCAGGATTGGTTTAAATGTATGGTCGTACAAATGAAGAAATGTAGAGATACTTGGATTGGATGATGATAAGGCTCTTTGCAATTTGAATACAGCCTTCAAAGATTTCTTATACATATCTTCTTTTCCTTGTTTAAACATCCAACTTGAGAATTTCATACACAAATATTTATAATCATTTACACATTCTATCGTATTATTATTGAAAGTAAAGTTATCTTTAATATGTTTGCCCTGTTTATTAAATATTAAAACCTGGGTTTTTGATAAATTAATCTCTAGGCACCACTCTTTACAATATTCATGTAGTTTATCAAGTTTCTTTTGTAAACCAGACTTGGTATTAGAAAAAATAACAATGTCATCAGCATACAGAAGACAATCAATTATGCGACCATTTAGGTTAACAGCATCTGGAAAATGTTTAAAAATATTTGGCAAGTCATTTATAAATATTTTAAACAGGTTAGGACTTAAAACAACTCATTGCCAAACTTAAACATCTCATTGCCTAACACCAACAGGTGGGTTAAAATTTGGGGTAAGATAGCTCCCCAATCTAATTAGAACTAGAACTGTCCGCATAGCGGGACTAATACCTAATACCCCCCCCCCCCGCTTCACTCTGACTGTCCAGGGAAACGAATTAATATAAGTTTTAAAAAAAACTTGTTTTCGAATCCCTTTAATTATTTGTATTGTATCATATTACAATTTATGTCATTGTACTATATTTATTAATTAATAAAATATGTTTAAACTAAGATTATTGAACATTAAGTGTACACGGAAAATATATTATTTGTCAAATTATAATGTTTAATCACATTCAACAAAAATAAAAACGTCGTAGCATAAAAACTGTAAGAGGAGTTGCACGGACAAACCATGTACCCTTTCAGCCAAATTCACAAATAAAAAATAATAATTCAGTTCAACAATCTATATATTTTGGTAAAATTCATGAAAATCAAAATTCTTACAACATGCACATCTTTGATATGAGTACAAATGTTCTGCAATGTAAAAACTTCCTAACTTATAAACTGTAGGAGGAGTTGCGCAGACAAACCATGTACCCTTTTAGCCAAATTCACCAAAAAAAAGACTAAGTTCAGCAATCTATATTTTTGGCAAAAATTCATGAAAATCAAAATCCTTACCACATGCACATCTTTGATGTATGCACAAACGATCTGCAATATAAAAACTTCCTAGCATAAATATTTTAGGAGGAGTTGCGCGGACAAACCATGTACCCTATTAGCCAAATTCACCAAAAATGACTAAGTTCAACAATCTATATTTTTGGTAAAAATGCACAAAAATCAAAATCCTTACCACATGCACTTCTTTGATATATGTACAAATGATCTGCAAAATAAAAACTTCCTAGCAGAAAAACTGTAGGAGGAGTTGCGCGTACAAACCATGTACCCTCTATGCGGACAGACAGACAGACGGACGGACAGACAGACAGACAGACAGACAGACAGACAGGGTGAAACCTATATACCCCAAACTTTGTTTGCGGGGGTATAATTAGCTCTACGCACTTGCTCCCCCTTTTTTTGTTTTGGTCGCTGCGTGGTAGATCAAACAACACCCCGTTAAGGGTCGCGTCAGGGGTTAACATGAATATATACCAAAACTGACCAATCAACGATGCTTCTACAAATTCAGGAAGAAAAGACCGACAACTCTGGAAAAATGAACAAGCACATGCATTTTCAAACGCATCCGATAGACTCCGAATGGTTTAAAAAATAAATGTCTGCGCCATTGTTTTTCTTTTGAAGAAATGAAATAACAAAAACCTGCAATCAGCGATCTCTGATACGCCAAAAAAGAAGTATATAAGAAGCAATATTTGTGTAATATGTGGCCTTTCCTTCATACAAACAAAAATAACACCCGAAGTTAACAAAATGATGTAAAACACCCAACGGACTTTTCAAGTAAATGGATGCTGATTCAGATTGCCACATCTGCAAGAAATATCGTGAATGATTATTGCCAAAAATCATGGACAGCATAGATATTTTGTCCATCCGCCAGTCATCTGCAAAGTGCTAATTGCCTCGTGTCTGACTGTCATGAATGAAGGACACCATCAAAGCTAGCCTATTACCAAATTTAATCAAAACGAACTTTGCCGATATGAGAAGCTTTTCAATACAGCTTTCTCTGTCTACACACTCCAATCTGAAATTCAAATTCAAAATGGTCTTCGTTTAGCCAGCAGTATTTAGAGAGGGATGTTAATGTTAACTTTTTTTTAATGATGTTACAATAGACCGGGAGCAAGCTGGATTAACTACAGACTCATGTCCCTGATCTAGAGGCAATCCTTGCAAGATATATCCACTATCACACTGCTGTATCAAATGTTTACAAAAAAATCCAGGACAAGTAGGATTCTGTCCCGACAAGTAACTTTTTTCAGATAATATCTTGCCTGTGGACAAGCAGAACATTTGTGTATTGCCACACTCCTGTCTACCTTTATGTCTTGTGTAAATAAATAAATCACTTTAAATCATATTACATTTCTTCTCTCCTCACAGCAGCATTTTAATTGTGTTATCAAATGATGGATGAACCAGGATTATTACAAATTATTTTTTATATCTTGTAAATGATAAAAAAGCAACATATTGAGTTTTATTGTTCTTGTGTAAGTCTCGATCTTCTGCTCTCCAACCAGAAATCAACCATCTGGTTGGTATAGTGGTTAGTGTGTTTCCCTCTTTTGAGTGTTAAAATCCTTATTTGTCCCAACACAAGAGGAGTGAGTGTTGTTTAACGCCAACTCAGTAATTTTTCAGCTATATCACTGCCATAAGTTAATTTTCAATGAAATGAAGATGAGGTCCGTTTTGTACTAGAGCGACACTCTTAGCTGGATTATCATAGTGCTAGCTCACTGAAACAAGTCTGTGGATAGTCATGTCTACCCCCTCTCAGACGTACATTATCCTGATTCCAAGCCAACCAGTCTGCTCTTTCTCCTTAATGCAGAGATTTACTGCAATACCGACTGTTAAAAAGTTCTGCATTTGAGTTTGGGCTTAGCCTAGTAATGTGACTTCAAATTGAATGACTACACATTTATAAGTCTGCAAGAATGGGTCAATATGGGAGACAAGGCAAACTTTATAATGGATTATGGCATACAAAATCAATATAAGATCTTCCGACTCGCCTGTTCCTTAAAATTTGAATGAATGAATTTTGGTGTTTAATATTCAGCAATATTTCAGCTATATCATGGCGAATAGATTTAGTGATGGAAGAAGCCGGAGAGAACTACCGATCCTGGACAAGCAACTGATAAACTTGATCACTTGCGGCTGCAAGTTGAGTGCACCAATTTTTTTAATTTGTGAACCCACGCCATATTGGCGATAGGCTTGGATGAGCTGTTATATCCAACGACCTAACTCATTGAGCCACCCGGGCCCCTCCTAAAAAGGTTTGAGGTTAAAAACAATTGTAAAATACTGCCTTTTGCTTCTAACTTTTGCAATTTTACCATTCATAATTAGGTTAAAAAAAATTGTTCACTAGGTTCTGGAAAATAAGAAATTTCATAGAAAAAAATAATAAACACCTTTCCCTCACCAAAATGTTGTTTTGAACAAAAACCCTTAAATTTGCTCGCACTGATACGATATTCCAGAGTTTGTTGTTCCTATCAGGATTTTTTTGATAGAGGGTTGCTGCTAATAAGGAAGCTACTGAACCAAGGATTCCTCTAGATAAAGTCATCACTTCAAAAATTTTAGGGTTGCCACCATGACTTGGTTGACTGTTATGGAATATCTGTGTCACAAATCACCACGGATATGCTTCACTTGTCGTAAATACTTCCTGGTCCTTTCCCCATTCACAACTTACCACCGGATTTGTAACTAGATTAACATGACGGGTGCTATAGTGGAGTAGGAACTGCCTACCCTTCCGGAGCATCTGAGTTCACCCCAGGTTTTTAGTGGGGTTCATGTTACTCAATCTTTAGTTTTATGTGTACATGTATGTTTTGTATATCGTTGTTTGTATTTTTGTTTTGGCCATTGTGTTGTCTGTTCTTCTTCGATATACAGATTCTGCTTACTCCTTTGGTATCTTCAAACTCGTCCTTTTATTTTAAACGGAAAATCTGACGAAATAATAATCAAATTGATATGGTCTTACCTATATTTTTCATGTTCCATTGATGATTTTAACTTCTCAATGTTTACTCTTATTTTTGTTGTTGCAAAATGTGGTCAATGAATTCATTTATACTATTAGTAGTAAATGTCTATATGTTGTTTTGTGTCTAGTGAAAATGTAAGATAATACATATCAAACAAACATTCTTTTACTCTCTTCATAAAGTCAAATTAAAAGAACACCACGACATACATTTCTTTTTAGCTGTAATAGTACTAAAGTTGGCTTATACCAAACAATCAATCAATCAGAATTAAAGAAATAAAATAAGAATATAATTAAAGAAATAAAATAAGAATATAATTTAAATGACATATTTATTTGATTTTACAAAGCATTTAGTCCATCGTGTTGATTTCATCCTAGTAGTCTGACAGATCATATGGCTTGGTTACATCAGAATCACTTTCTTCTATATCGGCCATTTGAAATGGTTTCTAATTTGCTTGAACTGAAGAGATTTTCTAGCAGTAAGGAAGAACAATTATCACAACTACATTTGCTTGCACATATGTTAAAAAATGTGTGGGTCTTGTTGAAGGTACGATTCTCTCAAGAATATATTTAACTTCCAATCTACAGAGCCTTGCATTTGACTGTACTTTTTGAATGAAACATATTCATGACGTCTGAAAGTTATGTATGTATAAATCTTTGATGTATCTGTTATAGAATTACAGAGTCCTCGGAAAGTTCGCCTTTAGGTCATTTAGATCATATATCAACCATGTCATTCGTTGCAATTTCTACAGTCAAATGCAAGGCTCTGTAGATTGAAAGACATAAACAGGATGGGGATTGTTATTACCACAAATGCACAAGGCATGAGCATTGTCAATTGTTATAGTATTGTTTTATATGGTTCCTACCCCACACAATGTTCTTAACAACATTGTACAAGAAAATAGTAGAGCAGGGAGAGATGGCAAGGACTCTGTTGCCATAGTCCTATACAACTTGTATAATGCCGTAGGCTTGCAATGTTAAATGTATTCTTAAGACCCACAAATTTTGTAACATATGTGCAAGCAAATGTAGTTGTGATAATTGTTCTTCCTTACTGCTAGAAAATCTCTTCAGTTCAAGCAAATTAGAAACCATTTCAAATGGCCGATATAGAAGAAAGTGATTCTGATGTAACCAAGCCATATGATCTGTCAGACTACTAGGATGAAATCAACATGATGGACTAAATGCTTTGTAAAATAAAATAAATATGTCATTTAAATTATATTCTTAATTTATTTCTTTAATTATATTCTTATTTTATTTCTTTAATTCTGATTGATTGATTGTTTGGTATAAGCCAACTTTAGTACTATTACAGCTAAAAAAAATGTATGTCGTGGTGTTCTTTTAATTTGACTTTATGAAGAGAGTAAAAGAATGTTTGTTTGATATGTATTATCTTACATTTTCACTAGACACAAAACAACATATAGACATTTACTACTAATAGTAGAAATGAATTCACTGACCAAATTTAACAACAACAAAAATAAGAGTAAACATTGAGAAGTTAAAATCATCAATGGAACATGAAAAATATAGGTAAGACCATATCAATTTGATTATTATTTCGTCAGATTTTCCGTTTGAAATAATAGGACGAGTTTGAAGATACCAAAGGAGTAAGCAGAATCTGTATATCGAAGAAGAACAGACAACACAATGGCCAAAACAAAAATACAAACAACGATATACAAAACATACATGTACACATAAAACTAAAGATTGAGTAACATGAACCCCACTAAAAACCTGGGGTGAACTCAGATGCTCCGGAAGGGTAGGCAGTTCCTACTCCACTATAGCACCCGTCATGTTAATCTAGTTACAAATCCGGTGGTAAGTTGTGAATGGGGAAAGGACCAGGAAGTATTTACGACAAGTGAAGCATATCCGTGGTGATTTGTGACACAGATATTCCATAACAGTCAACCAAGTCATGGTGGCAACCCTAACATTTTTGAAGTGATGACTTTATCTAGAGGAACCCTTCCTTGGTTCATTAGCATCCTTGTTAGCAGCAACCCTCTATAAAAAAAAATCCTGATAGGAACAACAAACTCTGGAATATCGTATCAGAGCGAGCAAATTTAAGGGTTTTTTTTCAAAACAACATTTTGGTGAGGGAAAGGTGTTTATTATTTTTTTCTATGAAATTTCTCATTTTCCAGAACCTAGTGAACAATTTTTTTTAATCTAATTATGAATGGTAAAATTGCAAAAGTTAGAAGCAAAAGGCAGTATTTAACAATTGTTTTTAACCTCAAACCTTTTTAGGAGGGGCCCGGGTGGCTCAATGAGTTAGGTCGTTGGATCTAACAGCTCATACAAGCCTATCGCCAATATGGCGTGGGTTCACAAAACAAATTACAAAAATGGGTGCACTCAACTTGCAGCCGCAAGTGATCAAGTTTACCAGTTGCTTGTCCAGGATCGGTGGTTTTCTCCGGCTTCACCCATCACTGAAATATTGCTGAAAGTGGCATTAAACACCAAAATTCATTCATTCAAAAGTTAAGGAACAGGCGAGTCGGAAGATCTTATATTGATTTTGTATGGCATAATCCATTATAAAGTTTGCCTTGTCTCCCATATTGACCCATTCTTGCAGACTTATAAATGTGTAGTCATTCAATTTGAAGTCACATTACTAGGCTAAGCCCAAACTCAAATGCAGAACTTTTTAACAGTCGTTATTGCAGTAAATCTCTGCATTAAGGAGAAAGAGCAGACTGGTTGGCTTGGAATCAGGATAATGTACGTCCGAGAGGGGGGAGACATGACTATCCACAGACTTGTTTCAGTGAGCTAGCACTATGATAATCCAGCTAAGGGTGTCGCTCTAGTACAAAACGGACCTCATCTTCATTTCATTGAAAATTAACTTATGGCAATGATATAGCTGAAAAATGACAGAGTTGGCGTTAAACAACACTCACTCCTCTTATCTTGGGACAAATAAGGATTTTAACACTCAAAGAGGGAAACGCACTAACCACTATACCAACCAGGTGGTTGATTTCTGGTTGGAGAGCAGAAGATCGAGACTTACACAAGAACAATAAAACCCAATATGTTGCTTTTTTATCATTTACAAGATATAAAAAATAATTTGTAATAATCCTGGTTCATCCATCATTTGATAACACAATTAAAATGCTGCTGCGAGGAGAGAAGAAATGTAATATGATTTAAAGTGATTTATTTATTTACACAAGACATCAAGGTAGACAGGAGTGAAATACACAAATGTTCTGCTTGTCCACAGGCAAGATATTATCTGAAAAAAGTTACTTGTCGGCACAGAATCATACTTGTCCTGGATTTTTTTTGTAAACATTTGATACAGCAGTGTGATAGTGGATATATCTTGCAAGGATTGCCTCTAGATCAGGGACATGAGTCTGTAGTTAATCCAGCTTGCTTCTTCATGGTCTATTGTAACATCATTAAAAAAAAATTACACAAACATCCCTGTCTAAATACTGCTGGCTAAACGAAGACCATTTTTAATTTGAATTTCAGATTGGAGTGTGTAGACACAGAATAAGCTGTATTGAAAAATCTTCTCATATCGGCAAAGTTAGTGTTGATTAAATTTGGTAATTGGCTATCTTTGATGGTGTCCTTCATTCATGACAGTCAGACACGAGGCAATTAGCACTTTGCAGATGATTGGCGGCTGGACAAAATATCTATGCTGTCCATGATTTTTGGCAATAATCATTCACGATATTTCTTGCAGATGTGGCAATCTGAATCAGCATCCATTTACTTGAAAAGTCCGTTGGGTGTTTTACATCATTTTGTTAACTTCGGGTGTTATTTTTGTTTGTATGAAGGAAAGGCCACATATTACACAAATATTGCTTCTTCTTTTGCGTATCAGAGATCGTTGATTGCAGGTTTTTGTTATTTCATTTCTTCAAGCGACAAACAATGGCGCAGGCATTTATTTTTTTAACCATTCGGAGTCTATCGGATGCATTTGAAAATGCATGTACTTGTTAATTTTTCCAGAGTTGTCGGTCTTTTCTTCATGAGTTTGTAGAAGCATCGTTGATTGGTCAGTTTTAATGTATTCATGTTAACCCCTGACGCGACCGTTAACGGGGTGTTGTTAGATCTACCACGCAGCGATCAAAACCAAAAAAGGGGGAGCAAGTGCGTAGAGCTAATTTTAATTAGATTGGATAGCTCCCTATTTTTACACATAACTGACTTTTACTGTACATATCACTTAGTATTTTATAAAAGTGTCCTGAAATATTATATTTTAATAGTTTGTATTTTATAGCAGAGTGAATTACCTTGTCGAAAGCTTTTTTAAAGTCAACAAAACATGCAAAAAGTTTGCCTCCTTTACCACTGTTATATTTGTCTATCAATGTTTTTAATACAAACATATGATCTGATGTCCTGCTTTTACTGGTAAAACAGACATGACAAGGATTTATGATATTGTGTGTCTCTAAATATTTATCTAGTCTTTTATTTAAAATAGAATTAAATAACTTCCCAATACACGAGTTCATTGCAATGCCTCTATAGTTTTCAGATTTTGATGGATCACTTGATTTAAATATAGGACATAAATATGCTGAGGACCATTTACTAGGATATATCTCTGACGTAAATACAAGATTTAAAATGTAATATTAGTACAAGAATGGTACCACCACTTTTTAATATTTCATACCATTATTTCTTTGAATGTTCCCTGTACAATGGAATTCGTAATGATCTACTAAATTGTCTGGATTGGTTACCTAATGATTGTCATTTGGATCTTAAGCTGCTAATTTTTGGTAACTCAACCCTTACAAATGAACAAAATGAACTTGTATTAAAGAAAGTGTTTGACTATATAAGAAAGCCCGGTCAGAACGGTTCCTGATTGTTTAAAGAATACATTTAAATATGTTTTTCTTCAACAAATCCACATCCATTCAATCGTTGTATTGTTATCAATGTTATCAATGTTCTTTAATATTCTTACTCTCCTTTTAACCTTTTCTTTCTCTCAAATCTTTACTATTCTTACTCTCCTTCCTTCTTACAAATTCTGGTATAAGCGTCTAAATATCAGTAATATTTGAAACTATGTTCATTTTGCATGCCTATTATTGTTGTAAAATTGTATGTAGGATAAGACCTCGTAAGTACGTTGTACTTGTGTCCTATCCAATTTGTTATTTTGTGACAAATAAAATACGTTTAAACTAAATTAAACTAAATATTTCATTTGGCAGGCTGTCCAAATCAACAGCCTTACCCGATTTTAACTTGCTTATTGCTTTCATTATTTCACTGGATGTTATCTTGTAGTCAAGTTCACAAAATGTGGGGCTATTTTCCATGTTTTAACAATTTTATTAATTTCTTCTATTCTAGTTTTATATTTTTCTGGTATCTTGTTTAAAGATCTAAAGGATGTATACCATTTATCTAATTCAATTGTACTCGTTGGGCCTTCTTTTTCTTCCTCCTTAAGTGAATTAATTAGTTTCCAGTATTCTTTTGGATTATCTTCTCTTAATTCATCTAGACTGTCCAAGACTTTTTGTTTGAACTGTCGTTTTTTGTGTGTGTTTACGTAGCTTATTATATTCACGATAACATTTAAAGTATGAGCCCCGAACAAGGGGGTCAAAGGGAAACTTTGTCAAAAGTTTTCCTTTTGAGATAAGGATCACCCTTTTCTTTAAAACCTAGATCAGAATCAAGAAAGTTTTTATTTTTCGGTTTTCTTTTCTTTTCAGGTTTTTTTTTAAATACTTGCGTTTTTTTAACTGCATTTTCAATTATTTCGTGACATTCATAAACACCTTTCTCTATTCCTTCAGATGTCAATGTAAATTCATTATCAAGAAATTTCTTTATATTGCATTTTGCATGCCTGAGTTAATGTGTCACATAATTTTTGTCCAATCGATGCAGACCAAATATATCGGCCAGGAAATATTGATCTATTAATATTATCATTTTGTGAGGTGTCAACAAAGTAACTTGTCAGCAGTCCAAATGATAACTTACAGTGACAATCTGATAAAGTGGGGATAAAATCTGAAACTTGAAAATATAATGTGTTTTTGAGTAAATTTTCTGACATGATAACATAGTCTACAACACTTGAACCAGATGGCTTAATACAGGTAAATTTTCGATAGGAGTTGCCCCACATCCTACCATTTAAAAAACGTAATTTACTTCCTATACATAGATCCAGAAGCTGTTTACCTCTATTATCAACTACATCGTTTTTCTTGTACAATATCAGAATTATAGTTTTCATACAAAGGTAAATTTTCATAATTAGAATCATCTTGTATACAACCTGACTCTGATCCTGTCCGAGCATTCAAATCACCACACAAAATAAAATTAGCTTTACTACTGTATTTATTAACTATATCACTTTCAATACGTATCAACTAAATACGAAATGCTTCACCATCTTCGAGGAAACAGCTGTCGAAAAAAAAATGACCAGATGGTCGTAACTTACTGGCTGAATGATCGTAACTTTGGAGTGAATAACTTGAAGATGATCGTAATTTACAATTGTTCAAGAGGTGATCGTAACTGTCTTACATTTTATATATGTACACAGTTGTGTGAAGATATAGTAAGACCAACAAACATATTATATATGGAAGAGAAATATATTTTGAAAAATGACAAAACATGGACATACTACAATAACTCCAAATCTCCAATACCTACCCGGTTTTCAGACCAAGATCTTGGAATTATTAATTATTTTTAGAGCACATATTATCTAAATTTCAAGAACTTTTTTCACGTTCAACTCATGGGAACATAATCTTCGGGGTGGGGGTGGGGGGTGGGGTGTGATTATCAGTAAATCCACGAGATTACAATTTGTTGTATTTTAGAACAAACATAATGAGTTACTGTGTTTGTAGATAGTGATTCACATCTTCCACGATGCCTTTGATCAAACGAAAAACACATCCAATAAGAATCTCACAGACCGAGTTGTCAAACGACCTGCAAATAAAGAATGAGCTCGAATATGTAGCCAACCACACTATGTGTTGCATCATACAGCAACTTGGTTCCCTGAACAGCCATGCTTCTGATATCTTCCACGAATTGACAACAGAGACTATACATATTATCAACAGAACCAAAAAACTGCAGACCAAAGTAAACGTAATGAAGGAAGAGTACACAAATTTCAATCAGACAAAGTCTGGAGGTAAAATTAAAGTTACTAAAATATACACAAGACGAGTTTGAAGATACCAAAGGGGTAATCAGAATCCGTATATCGAAGAAGAACAGACAACACAATGACCAAAAAAAAGGACAAACAACGATCACAGGCACTTGTTTCTGGTAAAAAATAAATACCTAGATACTAATTATAATTAGTATCTAGGTATACTATTTTTTACCAGAAACAAGACTAGTGCCTGTGATAACGATCTACAAAACATGCACATAGAACTAAAGATCGAGTAACACGAGCCCCACTAAAAACCAGGGGTGAATGCAGGTGCTCCGGAAGGATAGGCAGTTCCTGCTCCACTAGTGGCACCCTTCGTGTTAATCCAGTTACAAACCCAGTGATAAGTCATGAATGAAGAAAGGAATATAAAATCTTTGTGAATGTGTAAGGTAATACAAAAATACTGAATGTGTAAGGTAATACAACAATACTGAATGTGTAAGGTAATACAACAGTACTGAATGTGTAAGGTAATACAACAATACTGAATGTGTAGGGTAATACAAAAATACTGAATGTGTAAGGTAATACAAAAATACTGAATGTGAGAAGATACCAGTAGTACAATGAGTCGCGATCCGGTTAAACATAATTATAAGTGAAAATTATTTTCCATAAGAACCACTCGAGTGCGATAGATCATGAGTTCGAGCTCCGATGAGATCAACCCAAAATTGGTATTCGCTTCTTCTATGCAGCATTAAGGAGTGAGAGCAAAGACTGGTTGGCTCGGAATCAGGATAATATATTCCGGTTAAGTAACACTTCTGTCCGTGGATTGTGTTTTAGAGAGCTATGTGTGTAGGTCTAGTACATTGATTGATTGATTGATTGATTGATTGATTGATTGATTGATTGATTGATTGATTGATTGATTGATTGATTGATTGGTGTTTAACGTCCAGCGAGCAATTTTTCAGCTATATTCAGGACGAGAACATTTAAAAATTTAAACGCCACGGGACTTTAATCAAGGAAAGGTGATGGGTAGGGACGGATAATTTAGCCAGTGCAACAGGTCTACTATGGACCACTCATCATGAGCATAATGAGCTGTTACACTGGGTTCTTTAACGTGCGAAGAGGGTGGCAATCTCTCTACACGGGACCTCGGTTTTTATTTACGTCTCATCCGAAGGACGGGTTGGTTGTCAATTTATACATCCCACACAATCGACGGACGCCCCTTCAAGCCGAAGAAGCTCTCGGTCCCATTTCTATACCCCGGGGTTCCCGCGGGGTTGACCCCTTTTAGAGGACTAGTGCCTCTAGGACGGAGAAACCTGGTGCCTATTCTATCCCCGGCACACCCTCTGGGAGGGGGTTAGGTCTAGTACAAAGTGGACACTATCTCATTTAATTATAAATTGTTCACGCAATGATTTAGCTGACATAACAATTGTCCACCTATTGGTCTTAAACAACAGACACTCACCACCCACCCTGAAGCATAGAGAAGACAACGTCAGAAGCTGATGGAATTCTAAGTTCTCACGCCTGAAACATAGAGAAGACAACGCCAGAAGCTGATGGAATTCTAAGTTCTCACGCCTGAAACATAGAGAAGACAACGTCAGAAACTGATGGAATTCTAAGTTCTCACGCCTGAAACATAGAGAAGACAACGTCAGAAGCTGATGGAATTCTAAGTTCTCACGCCTGAAACATAG
>MJUT01051688.1:374326-384563 GCA_002080005.1 Gigantidas platifrons
TATCTTCGTTAACGCGATAGCGCTCTTAGTTTTTGGCCGATCAACGTAAGTTTTGGTAGGAAGCATTTTTACACTATTATTTAGAGCGAGTTCGAAATTCAGATTAATCTTTTTTTTTTTTCTTGTAAAATCATGGTTTTTTTATAGAAAAAGTACATATTTTGAGAATTATCTTCGTTAACGCGATAGCGCTCTTAGTTTTTGGCCGATCAACATAATTTTTGGTAGGAAGCATTATTACACTATTATTTAGAGCGAGTTCGAAATTCAGATTAATCTATTGTTTTTTTTTTCTTGTGAAATCATGGGTTTTTATAGAAAAAGTACATATTTTGAGAATTACACATATCTCTGAAACTACAAAAGATAGAAACTTAATATTTGGTATAGGTAGAGATGCCAATGTGAAGTTGTGCATTCAACATTTTTTATTCCCCGGGCTCAGCCCCATCCCGCTGGGGAATCTGTATAAAAAAATGTGACCGAGATCCCCACCTTAAACCATATATATTTTATGATCAGGGTGATTAGGCAAATTAAATGCATTATAGCTCAGGCCCCGGGATTATACCCCACCCCCTACCTGAAGTGAACTTTTTAATGGTTGAGATCCCCACCCCTAAACCATATATATTTATGATCAGGGTGACTAGGCAAATTAAATGCCTTATAGCCCAGGCCCGGGGGATGGTCATACTCCACTCCCTATCTGAAGTGAACTTTTTGATGGTTGTGATCCCCACCCCTAAACCATATATATTTATGATCAGGATGACTAGGCAAATTAAATGCAATATAGTCCAGGCCCTGTGGTCATACCTCACCCCCTACCTAAAGTGAACTTTTTAATGGTTGAGATCCCCACCCCTAAACCATATATATTTATGATCAGGGTGACTAGGCAAATTAAATGCCTTATAGCTCAGGTCCCGGGGGGGAGGGGGCCTTCCCCACCCCTACCTGAAGTGAACTTTTTAATAGTTGAGATTCACACCCCTAAACCATATATATTTATGATCAGGGTGAATAGGCAAATTAAATGGCACAAGATTTTGACTTGCAACTCGGCTGTTGCATCTCTGATGCTTTCTCGATTCTTTTTTGTTATTCATTAAAGCTTAATTTTATTTGTTACCTAAATATATTTTTTACCTTTGACTACAGTTTGTGGGACGGGGGGAGACATACGTTTTTGCGGGCAAAAACAAACTTTAATTTGTTAAATGTTTTTGTCATTTTTTTAACTCTGCAGGAGCAAAATTTTATATTCTGTCAAATAGATATAGGCACTTAGATGTTAAGTTATCACATAGGTGTTAAGTCTAAGAGAAACAATGTTATTTATCCTAACAGCTATTCATTCATTCATTCATTCAGCCACACATACTCGTGTGTGTTTTGATCTGTCCAATATGGGTGACCCGTTTCCTCTGTTGAAGGAGACAACTACTTCTTTTTATACCCCCCACAAACAAAGTTTGGGGGCTATATAGGAATCACCCTGTCCGTCCGTCCGTCCGTCCATGTACCTTGTAAGCGCAACTCCTCCTAAATGGCTTATTGGATTTTTATAAAACTTTACACACATGCAGATGTGAATGAAGGAATATGGTTGCTGTCCAAAATTTAAAAAGGGAGATAATTCAACTTATACTTTCACGAAAAGGGGGGGCATGTACCTTCTAAGCGCAACTCCTCCTAAGCGGCTCTTTGGATTTTTATGAAACTTTACACACTTGTAGTACACTACCTGCAGATGTGCATGAAGGAATATGGTTGCTGTCCAAAATTTGAAAGGGGAGTTAATTCAACTTATACTTTCACGAAAAAAAGGGGGGGGGGCATGTACCTTGTAAGCGCAACTCCTACTAAACTGCAAGCGGGGGTATCACTCAGTTAGGTCACTCACAGTTCTAGTTTAAGCATGGCTAATTATAGATGCATTTCCAGCTGGTTCAACTATGTTTGATCTGGATAATCCAAATCAGTTTCTTGTCTGTGTTTTAGCTGTTAGATTGGGTATCTCAAAAGAATCTTCTTCTTCTCCTTCCAATAAAGTTTATTCCTTAGTGGTCTGGGGTATTATCAAACTTGTGCTATGTACATTCCAGAGATATAAAATTATATTTTACAAAATAATTTTGACTTGATATATTTATTTGCGATTGTAATTATTTTTATGCATACTATATGAAGAAACCTACAATAGTCAGAAACATGAATAAACCAGAGAAACTTGTAGCGGGTGATTGCAATCAATGTACATCCAGTTGTTCAAACATATATAACTGGGCAACTTATAACCTCTCATGATATCTCAAGCGCCCACGAAAACACTGACACTATTGTGTTTATTATTTCAGTGAAAAAGAAACTTTTGGATAATAAAAAAAGAAAAGTAGCTGAAGTTAAGCCGTCCTCGAACGTGGACATCCATGCCATGATGACCGCAGCCATAGGAAGTCACAGAAAGGTCATGAAAGACAGTTCCTCTAGTGAAGACGGTTCAGACGATAGTTATGCATGGGATGATTGAAGCAATTTTTTTTTAACTTAAAGTTACACCAGTTTTGGGTGAAGAACATTTTTCCCTGAAAATTCAATTTTGAATACGGGGGTACCTTTACTAAGCTATTCATGCATGTTTCAAATCGAAATATGTTCCCAACAATTAGAAATCTGCAAATCCGTGTGCATGTTTATCGTCCTCGCCATTATTGTGGAGACTGGTTAACTTTCGGTTGTTTTGTTCCGATTGCGGATCATAACCTCGTGAAGAAAAGATAAACAATCATGGATGCTGAGGTAAGCACGCACACATTCCTGACAATGATTATCGAGGAATCTGTCTGTTTTATGTCATGTGAACCAATTTTTTTTTGCAATTATTCTTATGTGGTACACATGGAATATATATATATATATATATATATATTTTCATCAACTGAACATTGCACATGAGCGATAATCTCCCCGAAAGAGTTCAAATCTTATGTCACGTGCATATCATTTGCATTACTGTAATGGAAAATAGAATTATCTGCTGTCAAATATTTTGCGATTTGCTCTTAAAATCTTCTTTTGAGCAGATTTTTAATGTTATGCAGTTGATTTTAGTTAAAATTAAGTGATATATTAAGTATCATATATACCATGGATCTTACGAATTAACTTATTTAAACCAACGAATCTGAAGGATAAGTTGGTTTAAATAAGTTCATGAGTAAGATCCATGGTATATATGATTTGTAACAGAAATTACACGATTGACAGATCTATGACGTCAAAATCATGGAATAACAGATCTATGACATCAAAGTCATAGAATAACATCAAGATCTTCATGTTAGACCATGGTTTCTAAAAGTTCACTATTTTTATGTTGATTACTGCATAAAAGCATCACAGGAAAAATTTGTATTTATGTTACAAGTGAAAATATTTAATTAAAAAAAATTCAACGATATTTGCCTTTCATATTACTTTAACAGTATACCAATGTAAGCAATATTTCACAATATACATTCTAGTTTGTGCAAAAAAAACACTTCTGTTTAGTTTTTTTACCACAAACTAGTTTACCGTTATGAGGTGTCCGAATTCAAATTAGTTGACTAGCGACTATAATACTCTACTGAAAGTCATTTTGAGTCATTTCTTAAACCTATAAAAGATTCTCCATACATGTTAACCACTATTGACCACGGTCAGGCTTTTCTTGAGGAATAGTATTTTTCACTCACTGATAAAATTTCTGGCTAAAAATGTGACAAGGGATTACAGTAAGAGTACACTGCAGGCTAGGGACCGTTTCACACTTATTTTAGGACGTGAGTTATGCTCATTATTGCTGACCTTACAGTGACTATTAAATGCAGAGCAGCAATAAAAGCATTGTTCCTTTACTTTAATTCGTGTTTAAGTGTAATGTTGAATAGTATCTCATCTTCATTTACATTCATATATGTTCTTAGGTACTAATATATAAGTACAGTCAATCCTGACTTAAAGGGCACCTCTATAGCAAATCACTGTCTATAAAGGGCACCTCTATATAACAAATCACTGTCTATAAAGGGCACCTCTATAGCAAATCACTGTCTATAAAGGGCACCTCTATAGCAAATCACTGTCTATAAAGGGCACCTCTATATAACAAATCACTGTCTATAAAGGGCAGCCTGATTTTTCCCATTAATGAACAATGCATATAATTTTAACCTGTATATAAAGGACACATTTTCAGGTTCCCTTCAAGTTTGACTGTATATCTACATAAACAAATAAATATACAAACATAGTCAGGATTTATTGTATGTTTATTATTAAATATATTTTGTATAATAAAATAGAATAAAGACGTATATTTTTGTCTACATTTAATTTTTCCAAAAGAATGGATGGCCGTAGCAGCTGTGATCTTGTGGTAACTAGAGATTTACACCTACCAATGACTATCACGACCAGAGAGGTCAGTTTGATTCCCGTGTGAAAAGAGACCGTGTACTTGATAAACCTTATGTGATCAAGTTTGTCAGTGATTTGCAGCAGTTCCATGATTTTGTTTTAGACAACAGCTCTTAAGGGTGTGCTCGACTTTTAATACCCCAAAATTTGATAGTCTCACCGTTAACTTGTCATGTTTAATTTATGACCCCTCACATGCCCATATACAAGATGTCATTAAATGTTTGTGTATAGCTAACAAAAAACCCCAAACAAACATCTAATTGTAATTAGATTGCAAAACAGCCCCCAGTAAGTTTATAAAAATGACAAAGTTCAAGATGGCATTTCAAATTTTATTTTCTAGTTACGTTATAATCAATAATCTATTATATTTTATGCTATATTAATTCTATTTTCACACAAGAATTTAACTTCACATCACAGACATCTGTTTGTTTTTTTTGGCATCAAATAATTAATATTTCAGGCATTTTTCCTATTAGATTAAAATATTAAAGGGCTACACCATGCACAACTTGATATGACAGCAGCATTGGTTTCCTCTGCACCAGTTTTACGACAATAAAGTTTAAACTTAAAAACCATAACTAATAGACAAAATCCACTGAAATACTTCCTGAAGCCCTTGTTGCAATCAAATCAATGGAAAAAAGCATGTGAACTATACCTTCCAAATATGAACAATTTCTGAATTTGGGCTATAATAATTTTTTTTATTTTCATTTACTAATAAATAGCTCAAAGATAAGCATTTTGCAATAAAAAAGAAAAAAACATATTAAATTGGGATGAAATGCAAGACAGTACATTTTTGGGATTTTGGAACTTTTGTGCCCATTGGGGGGTCAAGTTTATATTAGAAAACTAAAGAGAAAAAGGAAATCTGTTGAAACTCAACAAAATCAATCCAAAGAAAAAAACAACAACATCAAATTTGGATGTAAAATAAAAATGCTATATACCTTCCAAAAGTAAAAAATAAAAATGCTATATACCTTCCAAAAGTAACAAAAAATTAAAAACAGATGAACAATAAATGTTTCACATTAAAAAAATAGAAAACACTTTTTTGCCAACTTGGGGCCTATTGTCATGGAAACAAGTATGGTGCTATAATCCCTTAAATCAATCCCAACCTTTATACTGTGTCAAAAATCATTGTCATAAAAATTCAGAAGGATCAGCAAACTAGGAAAAAACTAATTTCATGGAAACCATTAATTATGTCTATAGAAAGACAATGACAACAACAGATCCATAACATTAAATGACCAGACTTTTGTTTCCAGTCACATAAAAAAAATATATTCTGAAATTTTCTCCCAATAAATATTGCACACTCGTCATAAAATATCAATACAATAAAAGAAATGTATTATGCATCGTACATCTGATAAAACATATCATACAAAGTCAATAAAACTTCTACATTAAAAAAAATACCTTGCATATCATTTTAAATACCACAGCTAATTGGTTACATGATTGAAAATATTTTCTCGGGGTAAACACTGACTGAGACCATTAAATGTTGCAACAAAGATAGAAAAAACAATTAAATTTGTTCTAATAATGTTTCTGTTCTTGTACCAATCCACAAAATATACAATGAATTTAAATCAAAATATATTGGTGACATTAATCTGAAATTATTAAATCCATCATGAGTAGTATAAAATTTGAACTTTCAGTCCATCAGTATTTGTTTTTATTAAATATTTAAAAATTGACACATCTTGAAGCTGTATTCAGCATTTTCCTCCTGAGAAACCACACAATTCTTATGTAACCACTGATAATGTGCATGCTTGCAGTATTTTTCACTAAACGCCGAACTCTGCTATATTTCTCGTCTTTCGTTAAAAGGGTTGTCCACGACAGATTCATGAATCATGATAAATAACGGAATATAAGTCAAAAAGTCTAATAAATCTAATGCCTTTAAATGTCCTAGTTTGTCACGAACTTCAATTTCATGTTCAGGACTAATTCCTCCAGCTCTCAACTCTATACACAGTTGTTCTAAAGGAATTTTATTTGTATCTGGGTCTACGTTACACTCCCATAATTTCTGTAAAAGAGAAGATAAATTAACTTAGAACAAATTTATCTCCAAATAAACAGTAATAGATAGTGAACAGTATTCTGTATACCATTTACATTGATAGGTATATCTTTGCATTTAAGTATTTCTTAGTCAAATAAAACAAATGAAGCTTGCATAAATATACATGTTTTCTTTAATTTCAAACTGCCATGTACAATCAGTGACTATCACCTCTAAAAGTTGTGAGATTGAATCCTGCTCACGGCGATTGGCGAGGTGTACTTGATAAAACATTATGTGATAAAATTTGTCAATGACTTGTGACAGATCAGTTGAGTGGTTTCCCCCAGGTTATTTTGTTTCCTGCACCAATAAAACAGACAGCCGCAATATAACTGAAATATTGTTGAAAGTGGCAGTAGACACAATAACCATGTAAAAATTGCCACAGTAGGAAATTCAGATGAAATTCTTAAAACTGCTGAGTGTACCCCAGGTTATTGATATTTAATTTCTTCTCTGAGGGGTTCAACCAATATGTAAGAGGGGTGTGCTAGTTGGGCAGGATAAATTCAGTGAGTGGTTATTATTTAACCCCAAATGAGCAATAATAGATCAGCTATATCATAGAGAGAACAAGTTCTTTAGAGGAGAAGCAGCAAATACCAATTACATAGTCTTTGGTTTAACTGGGGCTTGAACTCACACCACTCTCAAGGGGAGCATGCTAATTATTACACCATCAATTACATAGTCTTTGGTTTAACTGGGGCTTGAACTCACACCACTCTCAAGGGGAGCATGATAACCATTACACCATCAATTACATAGTCTTTGGTTTAACTGGGGCTTGAACTCACAACTCTCTCAAGGGGAGCATGATAACCATTACACAATCAATTTCATAGTCTTTGGTTTAACTGGGGCTTGAACTCACAACACTCTCAAGGGGAGCATGTTAACCATTACACCATCAATTTCATAGTCTTTGGTTTAACTGGGGCTTGAACTCACAACACTCTCAAGGGGAGCATGCTAACTATTACACCATCAATTTCATAGTCTTTGGTTTAACTGGGGCTTGAACTCTCAAATCTCTCAAGGGGAGCATGCTAACCATTACACCATCAATTTCATAGTCTTTGGTTTAACTGGGGCTTGAACTCACAACACTCTCAAGGGGAGCATGCTAACCATTACACCATCAATTTCATAGTCTTTGGTTTAACCATGGCTTGAACTCACACCACTCTCAAGGGGAGCATGCTAACCATTACATGATCAATTTCAGTCTTTGGTTTAACCGGGGCTTGAACTCACAACACTCTCAAGGGGAGCATGCTAACCATTACACCATCAATTTCATAGTCTTTGGTTTAACTGGGGCTTGAACTCACAACTCTCTCAAGAGGAGCATGCTAACCATTACACGGTCAATTTCATAGTCTTTGGTTTAACCGGGGCTTGAACTCACAACACTCTCAAGGGGAGCATGCTAACCATTACACCATCAATTTCATAGTCTTTGGTTTAACCGGGGCTTGAACTCACAACTCTCTCAAGGGGAGCATGCTAACCATTACACCATCAATTTCATAGTCTTTGGTTTAACCGGGGCTTGAACTCGCAACACTCTCAAGGGGAGAATGCTAACCATTACACCATCAATTTCATAGTCTTTGGTTTAACTGGGGCTTGAACTCACAACACTCTCAAGGGGAGCATGCTAACCATTACACCATCAATTTCATAGTCTTTGGTTTAACCATGGCTTGAACTCACACCACTCTCAAGGGGAGCATGCTAACCATTACACGATCAATTTCAGTCTTTGGTTTAACCGGGGCTTGAACTCACAACACTCTCAAGGGGAGCATGCTAACCATTACACCATCAATTTCATAGTCTTTGGTTTAACTGGGGCTTGAACTCACAACTCTCTCAAGAGGAGCATGCTAACCATTACACCATCAATTTCATAGTCTTTGGTTTAACCGGGGCTTGAACTCACAACACTCTCAAGGGGAGCATGCTAACCATTACACCATCAATTTCATAGTCTTTGGTTTAACCGGGGCTTGAACTCACACCACTCTCAAGGGTAACATGCTAACCAATATACCACCAACATAGTTCATGATAAATCACATAACTTGCCCTTAATATGGGAGCATAAACGAGAGTCTCTTGTCTGGAGAATGTCATGTTTCTAAATGTAAAAGATAACTCACAGAAACTCATAATGAGTAAGTGTTTGTTAGGAATGGTTGTTTATTGCCAGTAATGCATGGAAAAACTATCTAAAAAACTATCTATTTTTATCCTTAATTTTCTATTGGAATCTAACATTCACTCATAGGCCAAATGTTTCATCTACATAACGTATCAGTTGTAAACTGTTTCTCATAATGATTACAGCTGAAATACTTTCAAGTTGACTCAATCAATGAAATTCTTAAACTACGTTTGACTAAATATATGATGACAATATTCTAATACGTATCAGTTAAGTTTATTATCAATTTATTTGTGGTCCTTTGTTGAGAAACTGATATGCCACGATTTGTTACTCTGTCTCTTAAAACATGAACAGTTCCCCATACAAGGCATACAAGAACATTTATTTCAATACAAATGGTGTGATTTTATTTTCAGAAAAAAAAGAAAAAAAAACAATGTAATTTTGTCCATTTTTTATTGATTTTATCCACTCTTCATTGTCTTGGTCATAACCTTAATTGACTGTTTGTGATTTATCTGTACTTTCTACGACTGTCTATTACTATACATGACTTATCTCCCTTTGCTCAATTACATTATTACTTACGTCTGATGTATTACTTACTTTACACATATACATTTTTGTATCTAAGGTTTTAAAGTCCATACTTCCTATCATGTTCTTCATCCAGGAGCTGAAATTACAAGTCAAACCATTTTTAAATGTTTGATTGTTTGTTTGGTTGGTATTTAATGCCACTTACAACAATATTTTAAGTTATATCGTGGCGGTCAGTTTTATTGGTGGAGGAAACTGGAGGACCCGTAGAAAACCACTGACCTGTCGCAAGTCGCAGACAAAGTTTATCATATAATGTTGCACACCTCGCCCTGATCGAGATTTGAACTCACTAGAGGTGATAGGTCAAGCCATTTTTAAAGGTAATCTTTACAATTACATGTAATTGTAAAGTGTCAAATATGACAAGAAATTAGAACATGATCTCAGTTTTTTCTAAGTGGTAGTGTAGGATTAAATAGTGTCCGCCGTGAAATATTGTCCTCTGTTACAATTGTTTTCTATGATAAAGTACGAGGACGGAATAAAGCGCAGAGGTGACTTCTTTTGGTTTGTTGGGGTTTTTCATTTGAAAAAGATACAATCGAACACATTTTCACAGGACAATATTATCGCTTACAGTAGAACACATACTCCAAGAAATTGCACATTGAAAAGTAATCTGTCATAAAATTTGTTGACAAATAAGGTTTTCTCTCTAGCTTGATAGTATTATTGGAGTTTAACAACACTTTCAACAATACATTCATAATTATCTATGCAATCACCTGTATTTAAAGGTTACCTTTGTCTTGTCTTGTCATAGAAAATTTCATATTAATTAAGTCTCTTTTAAGAGGTCACATGTCTTAGAAGACCATTTTTTCATTGTCCCAACAAGAAATGTGTGCATCACAAAATACGCCCGTCTGTATAAATTA
>MJUT01051688.1:387868-397920 GCA_002080005.1 Gigantidas platifrons
GTGACCAAAATTAAAGTAATTGGAAATTGATGTCCTATTGAATTTTAAGGACCCACATAAGTCCAAGTTTACTAATTTATCATCGGTTTGTGAAAGAAATTAAGAAGAAAAAAATTGTGCAACATTTTATTAATGGCTTTTGATCTATATTTTTGTAACACTAACAATATTTCTCAACAAGATTACAACACAAGTAATTCTAAAAATTATTGTACATGATTAATTTATAGTTGCAACGAAGTTCAAAAATTAATTTTTGATAATTTTTAACCAATATTTTTAATTTAGAGATAAAATTTAATGTATTTTCACCATTTTTTAAAGTAATTTTTTGGTTTCTCATTATAAAAGTTTCTGTTTCTCTACCTAATTTTGTTACACTCCTGACATATTTTTGTATAATCAACTAATGTGAATATATCAACAGAAATAGGTGTTGAAATTGGAGTCCAATGTATAAAACAGGCCATCAGTATATAATTTAACAATTATCTATTAGAGAAATATTAATTTGCTTGATATTAAGACTTAAAGTTGACTGCTAGCAGCTGTATCAAGTAACTTAGGGCAGTAAAATACTTGAAAAATACATTCTACCAAATTTATTTACTTCTCACCTGCTTTCTTATTACATCAGAAAAGTTCACATTTATTTTATTTATTCACATTGTTTTAATATTTTGTTTGGTGGTAAGTACAAAAATAGGTCAGGAGTGTAACAAATGTTCAACTCAATGGAGACTTGTAGAGTTTTTGATGCTGAAGAAGGAAGGACTCACCCTAACTTCTCTCTGTGTTTTAATTTTGATGATATGACATGCGATTGGTAATTTTAGAGCTATATTGATAAGAATGATGGTAACTGGTATTGGCAGCCATATTTGTCGACTGATCAAAATCACAGCAAAAGTTTTGAACTATACCATATAAAGGAACATCCACACCAATTTTGGTTCCAATCTGCCCATTGGATTCAGAGGAAATTACTTTTTACAAAAAATTACTACAACAGACGCCAAATGATGGAAATAGCCCGGTGAGCTAAAAAGCAGGATTTGTATCAGGAGTGTAACATTTTATGTTGATTGTTAAATACATAGCTATTTTCCAATGAATGAAACAATTATTCACAAAACATTTAATATTGTACTTACCAATATTTATATCCTTCATTTCTGCTTTGTGAAAATTAGAATGTCTTAATCATTTTTGAAAAACTCTTTGAAGTACTCATGATTATATAGATTATTTTTCAATCAGTGGCTTAAATAAATTATAACAAAGAGATAGAATGCAACAAATATAATAGAATTGCATTATAATACTTCAGCAAGACACAGATGGTCAGTTTCAGTCAACCATATTTTCTAAATCTGACTAAAAAGTAAGTTCAATAGTGCTTGTATTTAATTGGATAAAAGCGTTACACTCCTGACATAGATCTTTTGGCCACACAAAAGAACTGGCGGTCATCAGATCATTGTGCTTGTCACTCATGATCTTTGACAGGACTGTTGACTAAATTAAAACACAAAATATTATAATTAATAAGATTGTGTTAAAATTATGACGTCACATACTTCCACAGGTGTTCTCCTATTGAATTTAAGATTGATGTAAAAGCTCAGAGACATGTTGATGCTTCTGGTTTCAGCTATGATACTTAAAGAGACAATTAACCATTGTCAGTTGTTGAGAAGTATACTATATACCTAAATAATTTCACTTTTAGAAAACACAAACAGTTTTATTGACCTTTATTTTTTTGACACATGGTAATTTTACCTATCTGGTCCTGTCTTCAAAATTACAAAAAAATGCATAAATTATCCATGAAATTTTAGCTAAAATATCAAAGTTTTCCATAAGATATATTTTTCTACTGTACAATTATTTGTTTTCTAATTACACAACATGGCAGTACATGTATCTTTGTAAATGTCACACTAAAAGTGTTACACTCCTGACATTTTTTTATACATTTTTGGAGGCTATTTTTGAGTGGTAGCAGATAATGCCGTGAAATTTTGCAGCAAAGTTCAATGTACCAAAATACATATTCTGATACAAAAAGATCCAATCTAAAACATCACATATTAGAATGGTCAATGATAAAAGAAATGGGGTCATTTTTTTTTAAACAGCCCATTTGTAGAAAGATGCTAATAAACATATTAACAAAATTGTAAGAACTTTTTCATGTAATTCCCACACTTATTTCAATTAATGAACTTCAAATTATTTCAAACAAGTCATATCAACTGTGTTAACATATTTTGTGGTAGTATCCTTAAGATACAAAAACATTTTATTAGTGACTTTACTTGTCCCTATTTTAAGCGAGAAAGGGTTATGGTGCTTAACGCCACTTTCAACAATATTTCAGTTATATAGTGGCGGTCAGTTTTATTGGAGGAGGAAACCGGAGTACCCGCAGAAAACTACCGAAATGTCGCAAGTCACAGACAAACTTTATCACGTAATATGGTATCGAGTACACCTCACCATGAACGGAGTTCAAACTCACAACATAAGTGGTGATAGGCACCGATTGCATATTTAGTTGTAAATCCAACTACAATATGATCATGGCCATGACGGTCCCTCCCTATTTAAGTGAGAAAGAGTAAGTATCCAATAAACAATACAAACCCTGTATAGATATTCCTCCTCATTGTAAGATATTTTCTGGTTAATACCACGTAAAGCTATCATCACTTCAACGCCCTGAATCCATCCTCTTCTGTCCTCATCAACCTATTAATCGATCAAGTTAATACTTGAAATACATCATGAAATTATATGTAGAATAAGTAACGGCAGTTTTTAAGAGAGACATTAGCATTAGTATCACAGCGACTCCAAAAGGATGAGCGGTGATACCTGCAAGTGTATATCGAGACATTCAAAACTGTTTTTATCAGTAATATCACAATGAATTTGACGTCACACTGACTGATAATATTCATCATCAGAGTCAGTTTGCTGATGCTGACAATACCACTCGGAAAGATCAAAGGACAAATGTATAAAAGACTGATAAAAACAAAATATGATATAATAATACAACTAATTTAGATTCCAATATGAAGATCTTTAAAAGTAGAAATCATCTTTATATCTTTACATCATTAAAACTTTAAAATTAAAAAACTATTTTTTCTATTTCACTTTGCTACCAGTTATGAATATCTGTAAAAAAAAAAAAAAAATAACAAGATTGTACTTTCTGTTTCACAGACAAAAATACACATTTATCTTAAATTGCCTAAAATAAACAATTTTCAACATACTCACTATTTTACTTCATATTATTTTTCTATTTGCACTGGAGAGACAAGAAAAGAATTTCAATTTAATTGTTCAGCTCACCGATTCAAATGTTCTCCTGTAAGCCTCCATTGATCCCTTGTTGAATATACAGTACTTTGCAAGGAAACCATCTGAAACATAAACACAGGTTTAAACAAAAGTAAAACAAAAAACAAAACAGAAATCATATTGTCATGAAAATAAACTGGTGTTGTATAGTATTAAAAGCCCATAACTCATATAACTATGGTATAATGAACCCCTTCTTTTGTTGAAAATGAGGGGGTTCAATTTTCCATGATCAGGTTCAAAACAAGGTGAACTGTGAGCTAATGCTCACTTATGATACCCCTGCATATATGTTCAATGTGTATGAAAACCAACCAAGTCGGCAAATAGGAAGTAGGAATGTGACAGGTCCAAAAACGCTTCCCACGATATGGGGTATATAGTCTGTTTGGTGACTCTGAAAATAGTGAAACAAATTCCTAAAAAATCAATCAATGGGTTGTCAGATTTTCTTTTTAATTATATCTATAGAAAGGACAGATTAATACATATTATAGGTGTTAAAGAATAAAAACGTTTGCAGTAGCACTTAATTGTAAAATTCTGTCATTTTGTCATGTAACAAACATGGGAGTAAGTACTACTGAAATGAACAGCAACATGTGCATGGTCAGTATTGACAAACAGCAAGTCAGTTGATTTCATCATTAGCATGCATATGTTATATCAGATGTTTACATACTGACCATACCAAATATGGACAATATTCAAATTAGATTCACAGGTAAAAATCAATAATGATGAAACATTATGATCACTGATTGTGGAACATTACATTTATATACATCAACTTTATATAACATAATTTGAAGCAAGAAAATCATGAAAAAAAAGTATTAAACAAGAATATTATTTAATTTCTATAAATTATAGGGATGTTCGCCGTGATGTCACAGGCTTGAAAATTTACCTGTGTGGTTGGCAGGAAATCAAAAATTTCGCTTGTCTTTCAATGAAGGCTCAACTTTAAATTGTCATTATTATTTTGTTATTTACAATAATTTAATAATTCTTTCAGAAATGAAAATTATATAGCAATAATTTATTCACATCGAAGGTTTGATAAAAATATTCAGAATAAAAAGATTGGAAATTCAATCTTGTTTTGTTTAGTTTTGAAGCGTAAATATGCACTATTTCATATTAGAATTATGAATTTATCATATCAAAATAAAAAAAATGTAACCTGACAGAACAAATATGAATTTTCTTAAGTCTCTAAAACAATTAACAGAACCAAAATGGGTTTGGAAATAAAAAAGTTATAAAAGTTTAAAAATTGGTTACTTTCCTGTCAATTACGTTATTGTTTTACTGCCAACCAATTATTTGTTTAATGACATGCAAATTAGTGAATATGACATCACTAATGAGATTGGCGAACATTCCTATACTTTCATGAAATTAACATTTATTTGATTTTGGTATCACTGTTTTAAGTGTTAATTTAAAATTTGTTATAAATCAGCATGAGTGAATAACAAGGGACATGTCATTTATAAGGGGCTCATGTGACCAGCAGTTATTACTTGTTTACAAACAAATATCATATGGTCAAACTGTTTATCAATTATTCAAAACATCTTGAATCTCTAACCTAATATGGCATTCCCATGTGACTGAAATTAGCATAACAACAGACAGGAAAGAACAGGTAAGGCTGTTCATTATAATGGCAGCCTCCTTTACTTACAATCTGATAAAATTAGTATTGGGCCCTATGGAGATTTGTTTTATTATTTGAATTATTTCTTTGACAACTTTTATTCAGATATGTATTGAATAATGTGTGACTTAAATGTTAAAAAGAGCAATAGAAAGCAAATCCCTGATTTTTAAATAATTGTTTCCCCTATTTTCAGAGTCACCAAATGGACTATACCTATATGAAGCTTGTGACCAAATATCAGATTTCTGCCATCAATAGTTGCAGAGAAAAATATCTTGGGACGGACGGAGAGAGGTAAAACTGTATACCCCCCCTCCAGTGGAGCGGGGGTATAATAATATGTTTGATTTTCGACTTGGCGCAAAAATACCCTTATGGTATTTGGAACCTGGGGTCAATTTTCCAGGATTCAAAATATCATGACATCAATTTTCATTCTAAAAATTAGAATCAAGACGGCAAACTTGGGTAAGATTTTGAGTTATTTTAGTCAACAAGGAACATACATATTTCTCTTTTAAATGTTAACCTGGTAAAAAAAAGATGGTTACTTGCACATATATATTGCAATCCTTACCTTAATTTTAAACGTACCTAAAAATCTCAATAATTAAGCTATCCTAAGCCATATTCAACAGAAAATAATCCTTCTACTTATTCAATCTAATTTAATTTTTAGTAAATAACAAATTAAATTAAATTAATCCATCTCCTAGTAGTTAAATCTAAATAAATATTGGAAGTAAACTTAGTTCTCTTCTCATCTCTTCTCAAAGTAGATGTTTTTATACTATTCAGAATTCTCTAATTACTTCTACTTCTATTAAACACTAACATCCCTCAACAAGTTGAAGATTATGTCAGAGGTTTCCTCCACCAATAAAACTGACCATGACGAAAAAACTGAAATACTGTTGAAAATGGCATTAAACACCATAACACTAATACTAACCACTAATTACTTCTACAAAACTCTAAGGGCCTTTAAAAAGTGGAAGATTATGTCAAAGGTTGCTCATGACAAAAGAAAAGGTTCAAACTATACACAGGTTTGCTATCACCAAGTCCTCATAAAGAAACAATATATTCCTTCTAACATTATTGTTTCCCTAACAATAGAGAAATAAATTCTGACATGGATACATAGCCTAGGTATCACTAGTTCTGTTTTGGCTGGGGTCTCCCAGTATTGTATTGTGAGTTCCAATCATGCCTTAAAGGAGGAATACTCTGGCTTTATGTGACAAACCCATAACAAACCCATCTAAGCCCAATATTTTTAAGGGGGCCAGGGTGGCTCAATGAGTTGGGTCGTTGGATTTAACAACTCATACAAGTTTATCACCAATACGGCGTGGGTTCGTGCCCAGCTTTGTAAATTACAAAAAAGGGTGCACTCGACTCGCAGCCGCAAGTGATAAAGTTTACCAGTTGCTTGCCCAGGGTTGGTGGTTACCTCCGGGTACTCCGGCTTCCTCCACCACTAAAACTGGTCGCCATGATATAGCTGAAATATTGCTGAAAGTGGCATTAATACACCAAAATTCAAAATTCAAATTCCAATATTTTTAATGTTTTTATTTAAGCCTTTACTAGTGGTCTTGAAGAAATAAAATGATTTGATATAACTAAGTTAAAAAAACTGTTTTCCATGTTTATGTTATCATTCATTGGTGTGATAGTATGTAGTCTTTTTGAGTGGAAGTGAATCTGCAGATTTTTTATCACTTATTTATCCATGTATTGCCGTTGGAGATCCAGTTTACCAAGAGGGGATCTGAGGGTTGGGATCCAGTTTACCAATAGGGGATCTGAGGGTTGGGATCCAGTTTACCAAGAGGGGATCTGAGGGTTAGGATCCAGTTTACCAAGAGGGGATCTGAGGGTTGGGATCCAGTTTACCAAAAGGGGATCTGAGGGTTGGGATCCAGTTTACCAAGAGGTGATCTGAGGGTTGGGATCCAGTTTACCAAAAGGGGATCTGAGGGTTGGGATCCAGTTTACCAAGAGGGGATCTGAGGGTTGNAGGGGGCCAGGGTGGCTCAATGAGTTGGGTCGTTGGATTTAACAACTCATACAAGTTTATCACCAATACGGCATGGGTTCGTGCCCAGCTTTGTAAATTACAAAAAGGGTGCACTTGACTCGCAGCCGCAAGTGATAAAGTTTACCAGTTGCTTGCCCAGGGTTTGGTGGTTATTTCCGGGTACTCCGGCTTCCTCCACCACTAAAACTGGTCGCCATGATATAGCTGAAATATTGCTGAAAGTGGCGTTAATACACCAAAATTCAAAATTCAAATTCCAATATTTTTAATGTTTTTATTTAAGCCTTTACTAGTGGTCTTGAAGAAATAAAATGATTTGATATAACTAAGTTGAAAAAACTTTTTTCCATGTTTATGTTATCATTCATTGGTGTGATAGTATGTAGTCTTTTATTTATTCATGTATTGCCGTTGGAGATCCAGTTTACCAAGAGGGGATCTGAGGGTTAGGATCCAGTTTACCGAGGAGATCTGAGGGTTGGGATCCAGTTTACCAAAAGGGGACCTGAGGGTTGGGATCCAGTTTACCAAGAGGGATCTGAGGGTTGGGATCCAGTTTACCAAGAGGGGATTTGAGGGTTGGGATCCAGTTAACCAAGAGGGGATCTGAGGGTTGAGATCCAGTTTACCAAGAGGAGATCTGAGGGTTGAGATCCAGTTTACCAAGATGGGATCTGGGGGCTGGGATCCAGTTTACCAAGAGGGGATCTGAGGGTTGGGATCCAGCTTACCAAGAGGGGATCTGAGGGTTGGGATCCAGTTTACCAAGAGGGGATCTGAGGGTTGAGATCCAGTTTACCAAGATGGGATCTGAGGGTTGAGATCCAGTTTACCAAGATGGGATCTGAGGGTTGGGATCAGCTTACCAAGAGGGGATCTGAGGGTTGGGATCCAGTTTACCAAGAGGGGATCTGAGGGGAGAGATCCAGTTTACCAAAAGGGGATCTGAGGGTTGGGATCCAGTTTACCAAGAGGGGATCTGAGGGTTGGGATCCAGTTTACCAAGAGGGGATCTGAGGGTTGGGATCCAGTTTACCAAGAGGGGATCTGAGGGTTGAGATCCAGTTTACCAAGATGGGATTTGAGGGTTGGGATCCAGTTTGCCAAGAGAGGATCTGAGGGTTGGGATCCAGTTTACCAAGAGGGGACCTGAGGGTTGGGATCCAGCTTACCAAGAGGGGATCTAAGGGTTGGGATCCAGTTTACCAAGAGGGAATCTGAGGGTTAGGATCCAGTTTACCAAGAGGGGATCTGAGGGTTGGGATCCAGTTTACCAAGAGGGGATCTGAGGGTTGGGATCCAGTTTACCAAGAGGGGACCTGAGGGTTGGGATCCAGTTTACCAAGAGGGGATCTGAGGGTTGGGATCCAGTTTACCAAGAGGGAATCTGAGGGTTGGGATCCAGATTACTAAGAGGGAATCTGAGGGTTGAGATCCAGTTTACCAAGATGGGATTTGAGGGTTGGGATCCAGTTTGCCAAGAGAGGATCTGAGGGTTGGGATCCAATTAATCAGTTTAACCCTGCCATATTTTTGTGCCTCTTTCAAACCAGGATCTGGATTTCTAACATCATATGTCATGGTTTTTTTTTGTGTTCAGTGAGTTCAAATGAGAGGTGATTGTTCGCTTTGTTGATTTGTGAAATTGTTGACCATCACTGTTTGAACCTTTTGTTCATAATTTACAGTCCTAAACATTTTTTTAACTAAAAAGTGTAGAAAACAAATACAAGAATACCAATTCTAAAATATTAAGTATATTCTTGTAATTCAAATGAATTTCATTGTTTCTTTTTCTTGATTGGATATGGGAGAAAAATCATTGACCCCATCTTGTTCTGAACTGACAACGGGAGGTATCCCTCCCATTCAGAAGGTCTGTAAGTTTGACAACTATAACAACATGAACTTTATAAACCCAAATAATTTAAAAATTCTAATTTTAAAATGTTCTTTTATAAACTTGAGTATATCTAACTATCTTGATTGGATAAATAGTATACTCTACTGGAGACCACACAAGAATCTATACCTTAAATCATAGCTACATCATTAACCAAATAAACAGGTTAAGATATAAAAAGAACTTCCACACTCACTTACCACTGTTTGCTAAATGTAAGGAGAAAACAAATACATGAAAGTAGATAAAAGATTACAAATATTTATAAAGTCACAAAAACCATGATATGGTGACTACAATAAGCTCAAACAGTAACTAAATATGCCAGTGAAAAGCAGCAGTATATAATAGAACTTTTCAGAGTAAAAGATTATCCTCCCTTTTTCCAGAAAGGAAATAGAAACATGTAATTAATATTTAAAGACCAGAGTACTCACACACAACAACATAATATATGTCACAAACCCTCACACCATGACTTACCGTCTCTAGCTACCATGCTAAGTGTATTTTTACGAACTGTTGTTCTGAAATCTTTTAGCATCAAAATAAGATTTTTTTGGGGCTATTATTACAATAAAATGAGAAACTGAAAATACCACACTGTTGTAACAGTTGTAAATGTCAATAGAAAAATACCCCACTGTTGTAACAGTTGTAAATGTCAATAGAAAAATACCACACTGTTGTAACAGTTCTAAATGTCAATAGAAAAATACCATACTGTTGTAACAGTTCTAAATGTCCATAGAAAAATACCACACTGTTGTAACAGTTCTATAAGTAAAAAAATGCCACACTGTTGTAACAGTTCTAAATGTCAATAGAAAAATATCACACTGTTGTAACAGTTCTAAATGTCAATAGAAAAATACCACACTGTTGTAATAGTTCTAAATGTCAATAGAAAAATACCACACTGTTGTAACAGTTCTAAATGTCAATAGAAAAATACCACACTGTTGTAACAGTTCTAAATGTCCATAGAAAAATACCCCACTGTTGTAACAGTTCTATACCACACTGTTGTAACAGTTCTAAATGTCAATAGA
>MJUT01051688.1:398185-415133 GCA_002080005.1 Gigantidas platifrons
ACTGTTGTAACAGTTCTAAATGTCAATAGAAAAATACCACACTGTTGTAACAGTTCTAAATGTCAATAGAAAAATACCACACTGTTGTAACAGTTCTAAATGTCAATAGAAAAATACCACACTGTTGTAACAGTTCTAAATGTCAATAGAAAAATCGTAGAAAGAGGCAAAATCGATGCTCCTGACACATAAATACATGACCACTCACCTTCCTGGCTTGGTACAGGCAATAAAAAGTGGCAGGGTTAATCTAATGAGCCCAAACTTCCCATCTTAATGACACGATGCAGTCATGCATGTATTTTCCACATGAGAGTAAAATGCCAACCCTCACATTACATTTCATTCATTTGGTTAAAAATGTATAAATTTTATTGCCTATCATTTAGACTGAATATGTAATACATATTATTATACTTTATGCAAATTTCTTACATTATCCATTCATTTCATTGGACAAGCGGCATTTGTTAATTTTCACTAACCTTTCATAAGCCCCGCCCATCCCTAGCAACATGTGATAATATTAGCAACAGGTGTTAATGCCTAAAATTAACACCCGCTGAGCCCGAAGTTTGCCGATCCAGACAAATTAACACCCGCTCCGGCCGAGGTTTACCGATTCTTATTTCCTCATCATTTCCGTTATCAACAGACGACAACAAACCGTCAAGCGCTCGTCATGGCGTTTGCTGACATATCTCTGAATTAATGAAATAAATTGAAGCGTACACGAAGCCAAATGACGCCTGGGGTCCGTTGTTGAACTTATGATTAAGCTAATACGTTTTAAACTGGAAGTCTTCATATGACGTCATGTTGTTAATGTTCCAAATTCGTCAACAACATTTCGCGAAATTTTAATTCGTGCGATTTTTAGAGAATAAATATGCAAGAATGATATATTTTTAATTACAATATTGAATTTAAGAATTTTAAGTATTGTACGGTATTAAAATTTAATGACAAACATTTCAAACAACAACTGCACTGTAAATTTTCATTTTTTTTCAAAATGAGAAAGAATACATTGGCTTGAAAATTATTTATGCAATAGTCAGAATATAGAAGCAAACATGTGATAATATTTATCAAAATATACTATTAGCATTTTACATTAATTGTTATAAACATTTTGTTATTATCTTGCTAAATTTGATGTTTTGTTGTTGTTAATGTAAGTAAACTATCTTAATTTATGACTTTTTATTTTTTTAACAATTGTCCCAATAACATAATGCACACTTGAATCATTAGGCATTCAGTATAATAAAAAACATATTGCCCTTGGATGAAGGTGTTAGGGTGATTAACACACTCTGTGAAAAAATTATCACCCTCGACTTCGTCTCGGGTGATAATTTTTTCCCTCGTGTGTTAATCTACCCTAACACCTTCATCCAAGGGCAGTATGTTTATAATAGTGTCCTGTGAAATTGTGTCCGGTTGTGTTATATTTGTAATGAAGAACCTTACACAGGCCAAACGAAGTCATTGCTGTGCTTTATTCCGTCCTCAGACTTTTATCATAGGAGACAATTGTAAGGGTGGACACTATTTAATGTTACATCTACACTCAGACTTTTATCATAGGAGACAATTGTAAGGGTGGACACTATTTAATGTTACAAATATACATGTAGGTGTTAACACACACCACACATATACACCTGTCAATTTTTATTGATTCAAAATTGATACTTGTGAAATTAAAATGATTACATTCATGTCTCGTACTGTTGAAATCAAGTAGAATACTGTTAAAACTATAAATACCATTACAGATATGACCAGCGTAATTTGGGCAGATTTTGCTAAGGACTGACACAAGATTGGTATTTTGCTATAGAAAATTAATGAGGACTGACATTTTTTCAATAGGACAAACAAACTTGTGTGCAATTTCGTGAACCCTGTCATTATGTCTGAAATTGATTTTACAAAGCTACAAATGTGAAAATAGAATTCTCCTAATACCATTTTTATATATTCTTACAATTTTCAAATCTCCTAGCATCGTCTCCACTGTCTACTTCCCCTCCACCATTTTTATTCCTGGCTTTCATCTTCTCCAGCATCTCCATTTGCCTTTGTCTTCGTCTCTCTGCTTCTTCTTGTCGTCTCAGTTCTTCTTCATAAGTCGTGTCTCTTCTAAATTGTCTTTGCTTCTTTAATTTTTGCTCAAGTTTAACAGTAGGTTTTATAGCTGATCGTTGAGGTGACCGTCCTTTAGTTTCTTTAGATTTCAGTAATGAGGGATCAGGTAATGGAGGTTCATCTAACTCAACACGTGGCAGCTCTGGTTCTACAACTGATATCAAAATTATTTAAAAGATATGGTTGAAGATTTATCAAACTCATCAGTTATATATAAAAAAAAATCCTTCCAAACAATAATCCTGGTAAGGCTTGGTTTATTGTGTTTAGCAATATTTCAGTTATATCGTGGTGGTCAGTTTTATTGGTGGAGGAAACCGGAATACCCGGAGAAAACTACTGACCTGCCATAAGTCACTGACAAAACTTTATCACATAATGATGTAATGCGTGAGTGGGATTAAAACTCACAACGTTAGTGGTAATAGGTACTGAATGCACAGGTAAATACAATTACCATACGACCACATCCTGTTAAGGTACACATTAGTTGTTTTAAGGTCACATAGCTGTAATTAATTGTATCTGTAACATCTTCTTGAAATATTAATGATACAAGCAATTCTTGTATAAAATCATATCTTGATACTAGACAATGTGTTAAGATACTTCTCTTCTCACCGACTTGTTCCTTTACTCATATGAGGCAAACTGCATACAGTGGCTTCTCAAGAAAAATGAAAAGAAGCTAGCTCTACCCTTTAAATTAATTTCGGTAAATAATTCTGAGTTGATGGCATTTATTCCATTGAGGTTGCAAAAAAGGATACTATAGATATAGTTAGGTCAGCCTCACATCTTGATCTACATCTCCAAATTGACAGTTGGAGCTAGTTGAGAATGAACTTTTACAGCAAATGAGGTTTTATAAATTTTCCCATTGTGAACTTTCCATTTATATTTAGCAACATTCCAGAAGCACCTACATATGGAGTATATATCTCTCAGTTGATACAATATTCCAGTACTTATGGTTCCTGTCATGATTTCCTTGATAAAAGAAAGCTACTGAACCAAAGGTTAAGTTGAAGTCATCGCCACCATGACTTGGTTAATCGTTACAGAATATTTGTGGGGTAATTGACCACTGATATATTTCATTTGTCATAATCATTATTAGCACCTTTCCTCATTCATGACATACCACCAGGTTTATAAAAAGTAACACAAGAGGTGTCGCTAATGGAGCAGAAACTGCTACCCTTCTGGAGCATCTGAATTCACCACAGGTTTTTGTAACAGTGTGTTCTTTCTACCAGTGTATTCTTTCCAGAGGACAAGTTACACTAGTGTATCATTTCCAGAGGAATTATTACACTAGGTTATTTTTTGCATGCTAACCCTAACTCTAACCCTAACCCTAACTGAAATTCTACACGCCGGAATAAAAGTACGCTTACATTTTCAGTGGGGTTCATGTTGCTTATTCTTTAGTTTTCTGTGTAGTGTTTTGTACATTGGGGCTGTCATGGCCATGATCATATGATAATTGGATTCACAACTACCTATGCAATCAGTGCCTATTACCACTGATGTTATGAGTTCGAATTTTGATCAGGGCAAGGTGTACACCATTATGTGGAAAAGTTTGTCAGTAACTTGCGACAAATCAGTGGTTTTCTCCAGGTCCTCCGGTTTCCTCCACCAATAAAACTGACCGCCACGATATAATGAAATATTGTTGAAAGTGGCATTAAACACCATCAAACAAAGAGTTTTGTAGTTGATTGATTGTACGTTTGACCATTTGATTTCTTCAAACCTTTCTTAATTAAGTAGCCTGGAGACCCCAATATTGTACATTTCTGACAAAGCATATTTGGCAATGAATAAATTATTGAAAACTGTACGATGATTAGGGAATCATATTATACAAATAACATGGAATCTCAGGCTTTCATATAAAGTGTATATCTACATAACCTTAATAAAACCTTTAAAAAATGTGAAATATTGAAATCAAAATGTGAAAAAGAAATATTTTATATTTCAAAGACTGGTCTTACTGTCATAAAACTTTTATATTTAAAGTGTTTCAGTATATAAAGTGTTCTGGTTGGATGAATTTGGAGTACTAGTATTTTTGGATCAGAAGAAAATGACGAATCTTTTTTCAAGAACATTTCAAATATACATTTTAACTATGTCCATTGGTGGTGGCAATCTTGGATAAACAAATAAAGTAGTATTAAGTGCACCTCACCATAGATGGCAATCATACTCACAACTTCAGTGACGATAGGAAAGAATTGCACAAGTAGATGTGAATCCAAACTAAAACATGTTATTGCTGCTTGGATGCCCCCCTCTCCCACCCCCAGTATAAAGTAACAAAGTTTATAACATATGATAGTGATATCTGTGTCATGCTAACATAAAACATACCAGCAATTACTATGGTTTCTTCTGGTTCTTCAACTTCTGGAGTTACTGGTTTTTCTACCTCTTCAACAGTAGAGACTGTAGAATCACTACTTTCTGATTTGACTCTTTCTCTAGGAATAAATTGTTTCTTTACAACTATTCTTTTTCTTGGCTGTGGTGGTGGTTTATCTTCAGGCTTCAAAAGAGATAATAAAAGTAAAATGGACCCAATTTGAAGGATTTATCGTTCTTATCCAGATAATGAAAAATTTCAACTGTATAAAGAAACAAGAAATGTGTGCATCACAAAATATGCCCGTCTATATAAATTATCAAATGGTATAATGGTAATGACCCCAAAATAAATTGGGTTCTTCCCCTTCCACGGAGGAATCATGTGGCCAAGTTTGGTAAAGATCCAATATACAGAACTAAAGTTATCGTGCGGAAATGACCCTGTTGTCAAAAATCATATTTATAGTAATGGTGACCTTAACCTTTCACCTAATGACCCCAAAATAAATAGGGTTCTTCCCCTTCCAAACACGGGAATCATGTGGCCAAGTTTGGTAAAGATCCAATATACAGAACTAAAGTTATTGTGCGAAAACCTGTGTGGATGCCCGCCCGCTGCCCGTCGCTCGCCATACCCAATCACATAATACGGCCCGTCTCGAGACGGGCGTATAAAAAGTATACACCTAATCACCATACTGTCAAATCTTGTGATCACAATCTAAGAATTATACACCTAATCACCATACTGTCAATTCTTGTGATCACAATCCAAATTAAGAATTATACACCTAGTCACCATACTGTCAATTCTTGTGATCACAATCTAAGAATTATATACCTAATCACCATACTGTCAAATCTTGTGATCACAATCTAAGAATTATACACCTAATCACCATACTGTCAAATCTTGTGATCACAATCTAAGAATTATACACCTAATCACCATACTGTCAAATCTTGTGGTCACAATCTAAGAATTATACACCTAGTCACCATACTGTCAAATCTTGTGATCACAATCTAAGAATTATACACCTAATCACCATACTGTCAAATCTTGTATCACAATCTAAGAATTATACACCTAGTCACCATTACTGTCAATTCTTGTGATCACAATCTAAGAATTATATACCTAATCACCATACTGTCAAATCTTGTGATCACAATCTAAGAATTATATACCTAATCACCATACTGTCAATTCTTGTATCACAATCTAAGAATTATACACTAATCACCATACTGTCAATTCTTGTGATCACAATCTAAGAATTATATACCTAATCACCATACTGTCAAATCTTGTGATCACAATCTAAGAATTATATACCTAATCACCATACTGTCAAATCTTGTGATTACAATCTAAGAATTATACACCTAGTCACCATACTGTCAAATCTTGTGATCACAATCTAAAAATTATATACCTAATCACCATACTGTCAAATCTTGTGATCACAATCTAAGAATTATATACCTAATCACCATACTGTCAAATCTTGTGATCACAGTCTAAGAATTATATACCTAATCACCATACTGTCAAATCTTGTGATCACAATCTAAGAATTATACACCTAGTCACCATTACTGTCAATTCTTGTATCACAATATAAGAATTATACACCTAATCACCATACTGTCAAATCTTGTGGTCACAATCTAAGAATTATACACTGATCACCATACTGTCAATTATTGTATCACAATCTAAGAATTATACACCTAGTCACCATACTGTCAAATCTTGTATCACAATCTAAGAATTATACACCTAGTCACCATACTGTCAAATCTTGTGATCACAATAGAATTATACACCTAATCACCATACTGTCAAATCTTGTATCACAATCTAAGAATTATATACCTAGTCACCATTACTGTCAAATCTTGTATCACAATCTAAGAATTATACACCTAGTCACCATTACTGTCAAATCTTGTATCACAATCTAAGAATTATATACCTAATCACCATACTGTCAAATCTTGTGATCACAATCTAAGAATTATATACCTAATCACCATACTGTCAAATCTTGTGATCACAATCTAAGAATTATATACCTAATCACCATACTGTCAATTCTTGTGATCACAATCTAAGAATTATATACCTAATCATCATACTGTCAATTCTTGTGATCACAATCTAAGAATTATACACCTAGTCACCATACTGTAAATTCTTGTGATCACAATCTAAGAATTATACACTGATCACCATACTGTTAATTCTTGTATCACAATCTAAGAATTATACACCTAATCATCATACTTGGGTTTTTCAATAAGGGGTGGTACCAGGTACTTTTACCTGCCTAAAATGGTCTTTGGTACCTCCTGATATTAAAGAGTGTTGTATAAGATATACATGAAAATTTTAATAAAAACGCACTGTCTGGAAATAGTGAAGTACTATTAGACTTGAAAATGATTGAAAGCCCTGTATACTGTGAAACCTTGTGATCACTATCTCAGTAAAAACGTTTTCTTAGATAACTTGCAGGAAGTAATGTAGCAATTACCGGTATTGTATTTTGTCCTGTCTGTTCATCAAATGTTTTCATGTGCATCCCATCCTACATTTGAAATGGAAAGTCATCTAAATTTTCAATGCTTGCAAATTACCATATGCATTTTTACATATACTGTAGTTATAGCAGTTTGATTGGCTCATTTCTGAAGGAGTTATTGCTATTTTTCACTTAGAAAAAAGTTGTTTTGTGCAACTCTTTCTACAACTTTTGCATGCTTGCTCATTACCATATGTAGATTTTGATAATAATAATGGTAGATTGAGGAGAACACTTTTGAATGAGATATATAATTTCTCCTTCAGTTGCTCGTGGGTTATGATATTTCTCCACTCAAGAGAGTTAAATTAAAAATTTTAACCACAAGCCGTCAGGTGAGTGGTTAAAATTTTAAATTTAACTCTCAAGAGTGGAGAAATATCGTAACCCACATGGGAACTAAAAGAGAATTTGTTTCTCCCACTATTTAACACAAACTTTATTTCATAATTTGAAATTAATGCATTTGAAATTAATTAGGGGAAAGGCACGAGACATTTTAATCCTCTAGTGGATTACAGATTTTTCCACCACTGGTTCAAAGGGGTTAAAACGCTGTATTAATGGGAGAAATTGCCTTCTTGTCTTAAGATATTTCATTAATAAGGTTGTACTCCTCCTACATCTTAAATGGTATATAAAAGGAATATTTCTTTCTCAAAAGATGAAGGAATGTGGGAGTGGGGGAGACATCAGTTTTTGAGTCAAATATATCTAATAAAAAGCTAAATTTGTCATGAAAGCTCCAACTTGATAACTAGAGGCTCAGTGGCCTGAAGCTCCGTCATGCACCTGTCATTGTGTTTTGGGGAAATTTCATACATAACCTTCCATAGGCGCTACCAAATGTCATGGAATAAGGAAATTTTGTACTGGATCTTCCATACATCATTCCTACTAAATAACAATTCATTGTGCCTACTAGTTTCAGAGGAGAAGCAAGAATTGCCCATGGCAACCATGTTTTTTGTCCAATAGGGATTAAATGAGTAAATCTTATAGAGGACCTTCCATAGATGCTTCCTTCCAGTTTCGGTTCATTTGGCCAAGCAGTTTCAGAGGAGAAGATTCAAATGTGAAAAATTAACAGACGTCAAGTGATGTCAAAAGCTCACATTGCCTTTAGCCAGGTGAGCTAATAAACAAAAGATTCTTCTTACTGTTTGAACTCTATCAGTGGTAACAGTAAGAAACTGGTCCTGTTTTTGTGTCCTCGATGGTAGTAACACTTACCGTTTGACCTCTATCAGTGGTAACAGTAAGAGACAGTTGTCCTGTTTTTGTGTCCTCGATGGTAGTAACACTTACCATTTGACCTCTATCAGTAGTAATAGTAAGAGACAGTGGTCCTGTTTTTGTATCATCGATGGTAGTAACACTTACCATTTGAACTCTATCAGTGGTAACAGTAAGAGACAGTTGTCCTATTTTTGTGTCCTCGATGGTAGTAACACTTACCATTTGACCTCTATCACTGGTAACAGTAAGAGACAGTTGTCCTGTTTTTGTATCCTCAATGGTAGTAACACTTACCGTTTCAACTCTATCAGTAGTAACAGTAAGAGACAGTTGTCCTGTTTTTGTGTCCTCGATGGTAGTAACACTTACCGTTTGACCTCTATCAGTAGTAACAGTAAGAGACAGTTGTCCTGTTTTTGTGTCCTTGATGGTAGTAACACTTACCGTTTGACCTCTATCAGTAGTAACAGTAAGAGACAGTTGTCCTGTTTTTGTGTCCTCGATGGTAGTAACACTTACCGTTTGAACTCTATCAGTAGTAACAGTAAGAGACAATGGCCCTGTTTTTGTGTCCTCAATGGTAGTAATAGAATGGGCCGTTTCTTCACTAATTAACGTTCCACATTCTTCTAAATCAATCTCTGCAACAATCACAAAAAAATTAAACTTACATTTACACAGTAAAAAGTAATGATTTAAATTAAAACCCTGCTAATATTCGTTCAGTATTTAAATAAAGCAATTTTATGAAAATACAATGTATAATATGAAATCTATTTTTATTCAATGCAATATATATGTGATGTAAGTACTAAAAAATAGCTTTGAAATATTTTAATTAATTTTAAGTAATTTACATCCTATTTACTACTACTCACTTTTATTATTACAACGTCTGTTTCAATTTGTTCCAGCGAAATTAAATACACGCAATTATTATAAAAAAATAATTATATAACAAAGAAATGTCGAAAAATAATTCTTCACGGGAGGAACACTGTTGTTAATGTTCTTAAAACCTCTAAACCTCATCCAGAAATAACATTTTGTTGCAGGTTTTCTATTTAATGAAAAAATGACGATAATCCGTTGCAGGTTATATATCAAATGAAAAAACACGATAGAACAACATTGTCTAAACTAGAAATAACATCACAATTTAATAAATCTTTTTGTAAATAAAGAAAAATATTTGCTTTCCTTGGTCATTCATGTGTAATAATATATTAAATTGGCCATTTTTATATTAAGAGAAATACGATTTAATAGAATTGAAAAAATAAATACAATCAAATAATGGAAACAACACAACGTTTTGATTGTTAAAAAGTTTTAATTTCAGCTTATACCATAAGATAACAAATCCTACTGAGACAACATCAAGTCTGTATGGCTGTTTATAATGTTCTAAACAACCCCCGGAATGATTTGTCTAAATAAATTGTTTTAAATTGTGAAAAAAAAAGTGAAAATAAAATGGATTGGTTTTAAGTTTGATTTGATGGTGTTTGTTTAATGCCTCTTTTAAAATTATTTCAGTTATATCGTGGTGAAAAAAAAAAAAAAAAAAAAAATGGAATCAAAATATTTATTCCCATGTAACATGAGAAGTAATTAATTTTTTACTGGATACCACAACTAGAGGCTCACCTGGTTATCCCATGCACTGTTTGTGTTCAAGCAAATTTGCAGTTTCTGAGAAAAACCATTTTTATTCATATTCCCAACAAAAAAAAATGAAAATTTAGTAAGTGATCATTCAATGAATATTCATGTACTGTTTGGATTCTAACATCTGTGAAAAATTATGTTTTCATTTCCCTACAGGGTCCAATGTTTATTAGTTTGTCATAAGGTGGTGGCTCTCTTTGATTTCTGATTGACACAAAAAGAAAACATACTTCTGGTAAAGGATGGTTTGTTTTATGGTGTTTAACGCCACTTTCAACAATATTTCAGTTATATCGTGGAGGTCAGGTTTATTGATGGGGGAATCCGGAGTACCTGGTGAAAACCACAGACCTGCCGCAAGTCACTGACAAACTTTATCACATAATGTTATACACCTCACCCTGAGCAGGATTTGAACTCACAACATCAGTGGTGATAGGCACAGATTGCATAGGTAGTTGTAAATCCAACTACCATACGATCACAGACACAACAGCCCCTTGTGTTAAAGGACCATTCCAACTAAATTCTCTGTCAAATCATAAGTAGATTACAGAGAATAATAAATATAAAATATTTTTCCCATAATGTCAGTCCTATGCTAAATATGTTGTCCTGCATAAGTGGCCATCTTGGATTTCAGATCAGCACAAGGATCACACTTTGTAAAGAACTACCAAAGGATCATTCACACTGCATTCCAAACCAGTGTAGGTTTAAAAAAAATCAAACTGGTTTATTAGCTCTGGCACTCCTTTCGAGTTTTAGATTGGTACACAAATTCTAATGTGGTTCACTACCGGATAATTTCTGTAAAAATATTTTCCATTTGGCCCACTAGTCTCAGATAAGATGTTAGTACATATTTGTTTTATTAGTATTCTAAATGTTTCACAATAGTAACATTTTTCAGTACAAAAATCATATTTTAACAATTTGACCAATGAAATATCTTAATGAATTATTCATGAGTATGAAGGTTTTCAAATGAAATGATGCCCAGATAAGGAGAAAAAATGAACGTAATCAAACGTGGGTTATCGACGATGCCACAAGTATGACCTTCATGATAATCTGAATCAATCTAAAAATAAAGTATTTATTGGCACAATTTGAAAAGTTTGCTAAAAAAATTGCAATCTGGAAAATAATTTTTCAGAAATAAACTAAATGTTAACCTGCTTCAAGTATTACAAGTAAATTCTTGAAATATTCTATTAAAAAAAAAAAGAACACCATATGTATATTCAACACTCATACATATACAGTAGATTATGATTTTGTTTTATACAATTTTTTTTTAGTAAAATAGTCAACATTCTTACTTATAATTTCCAGTAGATGATTCCTTATACAGGAATACAATCTAAATGAAAACGTAATTTGTGGAAATCATAGAATTCTTAATTAATGTTTTTTTTTTTATTTTTATTACTTAACATCCATTTCTACACAAAACACAATGATCCATGTTCCTTAGAAACATAAATTTAGCTTAGAAATCACTGTAATGGTAGTGATAATGTATGTTGAGACATTCAAAACTAACATTACTGTTTTTATGGGTAACCTCATATGTGTGACACTGGCCAACAATTTTCTGTATCACAGTCAGTTAAATGATACATTACAAATGTACTGACAAAATCACTAGGTGAGACAAAGGAGAAATTAATGTCCAAATTACTTACAAATTTGAACTTTTAACATATGATAACCCCAATTTATATACATTTCTGACAATATTACTAAAATTTTCAGGCTAGAAAAACAGGATCAATCTTTTTGGTCTCATGATATTTTTTGACAATAATAAATAAAGACACATTTAAAGCACAATAAATAATAGTAACAATATTTATGTACAACATCAAGAATTACCTCCCTTGTATAACCTATCCTGAGTGGAGGTTACAGGTTCACTTAGATATGACTCATGCTCAACAAGTACATGTACCCCTTCATTGTCCTCAAAATAATTCTCCACTTTCTTTACCTTCCTTCTAATTTTTTCAACATCAACCATTCTTTTTTTACTTTGAACCGAGTTTTTTACAAGATCAGATTTTTTCATCAAAAATGTTTTTTTGCCACGTTTTATAATAGGTTCTTCAGTTAATGGTAAATTAACAGTTTTCTTTTCCATAGTTATATTTGGTTCAGTTCCTGTGTATTCCACAATGTCTGAACTAATAATATTGTCCTGCTCAAATGCTGAACTACTAACAGAGTTGCTTCCCTTGGTGATTTTGGCTCTGGGTAAAGTAGGTTTCTTGACAAACTCTTCCAAGTCCATTGTAGGCATGTGTATAACAACTAAATACATTTTATTATACAAACTGACTCCAAACAAGTCATCATAATTCAATATCAATATTCATTTTTCCACATCTTTTTTTATAACAATAAACAATAACAAATTTTTATATTCAAGTTGGGCGAGTTAAAAGTTATAATGTAAATAAACAGACTCAACAATTAATGTAAAGCTACATCTATATTAAGTCTGGTAGCTACGATCCAGCTGACAAATTATAGATAAAAACCAAGTACAACCCTTCCCTCCATTCTAATGCAATACTGAACATAACTAGAGGCTCACATGAGCCTGTATCACTCACCTGACATAACTAAATCCTCTTAAGAATGTCTGCATGCCGAATACATCTAAGTTACTATTCAAATCACATAGGGTTCTATGTTAAAACTATGTCTGNGTATTCTTGCATATCCCTGGGTCTAAAAATCACACAAATCAAAATTCCGCGAAATGTTGTTGACGACTTTGGCACATTAACATAAATAACCTACATGTTAAATATCTACTTATTTTCTTCTTTGAGAACTTTACTTTTATCAGGTTTTTTGACTTGTGTCGACTGGGTTTAACATAAATAACCTACATGTTAAATATCTACTTATTTTCTTCTTTGAGAACTTGACTTTTATCAGGTTTTTTGACTTGTGTCGACTGGGTTTAACATAAATAACCTACATGTTAAATATCTACTTACTTTCTTCTTTGAGATCTTTACTTTTTGACTTGATTTTTATCAGGTTTTTTGTCTTATGCCGACTGGGTTTGACATCTGTTGGNCAAAAACATAATTTTGGTAGAGGACCACCCAAGGATCCTTCACACCATAAAACAATTCCATTGGCTGTGTAGTTTCTGACAAGAAGATCTTTGAAAATTGAGCCAATCAAAACACATTATTGGCCCTGCCCGCCATGTTGAATTCGTGATCGAAACAAAAAACATAAATTTTATAGGACCTCCTGATACACATTCCTGCCAAGTTTGGTTCCATTTGGCTCAGTGGTTTCTGAGGAGAAGATTGAAATGTGAAAAGCTAACGACGGACGACGGATACCAAGTGATGGCAATAGCTCACATGACCCTGGGTCAGGTGAGCTAAAAATGCATTCTTGCATATCCCTGGGTCTAAAAATCACACAAATCAAAATTCCGCGAAATGTTGTTGACGACTTTGGCACATTAACATAAATAACCTACATGTTAAATATCTACTTACTTTCTTCTTTAAGATCTTTACTTTTTGACTTGATTTTTATCAGGTTTTTTGTCTTATGCCGACTGGGTTTGACATCTGTTGGTACAGGTTTTAAATTGTCTTTTTTGGGTGCTGAACACAAAATATAAAACATATTTTATTAATAACTAAATTTAGTATAATTTTTTTTTGACTTTCTAAGAGTAATGATGTACATTATAAATCAATCATGCATGATTCTCAGTATTTTATTGAAAAGGGAGACAACTCCATAAAACTATATTTGGTTTAGGTTTATTGTGTTTAATGCCACTTTCAACAATTTTTCAGTTATATTGTGGCAGTTAGTTTTACTGGTAGAGGAAACTGGAGTACCCATTGAAAACCATCGACCTGTCGTAAGTAACTTTATCACAATGTTGTATCGAGTACACCTCGATGTGAACGAGGTTCAAACTCACAACTTTATTTATTTGATACAGTGTTCTCATTGGTCGTATCGTGAGTTGGAGTAGACAACTCATATTTAAAAGTTTTATGACTAAGACTTTGTGACTGAATACATGTATTTAGAACTGACTGAGATAACTACTATTAATATAGGAATAAATAAACATGTTATAACTTCATCTTAGGAGGGCTAAAAGTTTCTTTTTTCCCTTGCAGTAAGACATAGTTTGTAAGCCTACCTTTCTTGGGTTTCTTTAATTCTGTAACAAAAAAAGTACAATTTTTATCAAAAATATGTTTAAATAAAATTCAAAAAAATTTGTAAAAATAAAAACAACAAATTAATGGCTTATAAAAACAACAGAAATATTATACATCTAGACATATTTAATTGTGTTAAACAAAACAAGAGGAACAGATAAAAGTTGTACAACTTAATAATGTTATATTGATGAGGTCTTTTAGCACTTGTTACATGAATGCAATCTTTTCCTTCATCTTTTAATGGTTTACATACCAGAATGTAAGCAACTAACAACTATGAAATAATACATGTATATATATTTTGCACACTTTAAATCCGGGCTGTAGTTTTATTATTCTCAGAGAACCGTGCAATAATCAATGACCTAGATGTGATATTTCATGGCTTCACATAACAAATCATTTATAGGACGGTTTTCCAAGTTAAACAGTTAAACAATCTCACGCCTCTTGTTTGATTGTTTAACCATTTAACTGTGGTGTAAATATTACGTAAACTCTAGCAATGAAGTTTAAACCCTTCATATTGACAGACTGTTGAAGCTATCTCATTACCAATAATACAAGCTTAAAATTCTAAATTTATCCTGTATGTAAATAAATGTGTCTATTACCAGCTCTTTCTCCACCTTATATATAAAACAGACAATCTTACATTGTATTTTGCAATAAATAATTGTCAATGACTTTCTTTTAATTAAATGTACACATTTCTGACTGATTCTAAAATTCTACGTTTTTATACAAGTTTCCCTTATATGTCAGGCAAAATGGAACCCAGTCCAGCAAGAGCAGTGGAAACGACAACAAACTTTAGTTTAGTATAATTTTATCATAATTTGTAGATATTTAATCCCTTAAAATTTAGAGGACAATTTTATTCCAAAGAGAAAAACAAAAAAAGTTGTTACAACATTAAAAATTTAAACAGATTATGGGAAAAATATGTTATTTTCTAAGAACTTTGCATGAAAGGGAATCACTTTAAAGGGAAATAACTCCTGTAAAATGTATAATTTGAGAATCATAGTTGGAAATGTGCTAATGGTCTATTTTGTTTATCATTGTCAACTAAGGCCCTGGTGGCTCAATGAGTTAGGTAGTTGGATTACCTAATAACTCATATAAGGCTATCACCAATATGGCGTGGGTTCGCACCTTGCTTAGTAAATTACAAAAAAGGGTGCACTCGACTCGCAGCTGCAAGTGATAAAGTTTACCAGTTGCTTGCCCATGGTCGGTGGTTCTCTCCGGCTTCTTCCACCACTAAAACTGGTCGTAGCTGAAATATTGCTGAAAGTGGCATTAAACACCAAAAATGAAATGAAATCAATCATTGTCAACTATGAGCACGATATTGTTTTTTCAGACACTTAAAAATATATGTGGTAAAAAAATGCATCAAAGATGAAGCAGTTAAAAGTAAAGGACAAAAAATGTTGGTAAGTGCTAAAGTTATTTGTCAAAATATTCCTGACAAACAAAAGTATCAGATTTACAAACAATAATAGAAACAGGAGGTATTTTATGAAAGCCATTACATATTATTATCCATGTTAGCTGCTGAACCATAGCTCTTGTTTTCTGATATTTGCGGACCATCAGAAAATTGGCCAAGGACCAAAAGAGCTACGGTTCCACAGCTATATCCATGTTACATTTTGCAAAATTTTCCAACCATCAACTCTCACGATGTAACTACAATATTGTTGAAAGTGGCATTAAACACCAATAGCCCTAATCTAAAAATCTATTTTCTCTCCTGTTATTTGCTTCATTCAAAACATCAATCTGATTAACATCAAATCTCTCTGACATTTGCTCTCCTTTACCAATATGTAATTGGGGGACCTGTTGGAACCCCAGTGTGAGTCACGTGTGAGTGACTATATGTACCATCCAATCAAAATGGTGATTGCGAGATTATGAAAGTGTTACTAAACTTCTTTGCCTGCTACGAGCAATACGATTGACCCAAATGTCATAACCGTGTTTATCATATAATTATATATTCATGACACTCACATGTGACCTGTAACAGGGTTTCCTCAGGTCTGCCACGCTGTGTCATATTAGTAAAAGGTAGCAGGTGAGAGATCGGATTTAATTAGATTTCCAAAACATTGTCTGTAGGCCTCTTTTTTTTTTGGACCTACATCAATATTAATATTTCTTATTATTATTTTGTTGTCCTGAATATAACTGATATACAACTAAAATGTTGATAAATAAAAAAAACGTGTATTAAGAACCATTAAATTTGTTCAACATTTAATTTAGAGTTATCTCCCATATACCACATTTTGTATTAGTGGAAATTGAACGAAACCAAATCTTCAAGCAAATTATAAATCAATATAGAAGAATTCACTACGAATTAAAGATAAAAAAAATATTATTAGGCTTTCTATAATATTTTTTACCTTTCTGTTAACATGACTGATCCCTACAACTGTCCCTGCCCCCCAAAATGTCAAGTTCATATTGTTAAGATACATTATAATAATTGATACTTTTCTGTCACATTGCAGCCTAAATTAAACTTTGAAGTTTTGACTCCCTAAATCCTCAATATTGTATTTGTACTAAGCAAAATGCTTTTCCAAGGCATGTTTCTTTAGAAGTTTAAAACAAAAATATTTACCCATTGAAGCAAACAATAAATTTTGACCCCCCCACCCC
>MJUT01051688.1:420219-436278 GCA_002080005.1 Gigantidas platifrons
TATGGCAGTTGGATTTATAAATACCTGATCGTGATCCTATGGCAGTTGGATTTATAAATACCTGATCGTGATCGTATGGCAGTTGGATTTATAAATACCTGATCCTGATCGTATGGCAGTTGGATTTATAAATACCTGATCCTGATCGTATGGCAGTTGGATTTATAAATATCTGATCCTGATCGTATGGCAGTTGGATTTATAAATACCTGATCATGATCGTATGGCAGTTGGATTTATAAATACCTGATCATGATCATATGGCAGTTGGATTTATAAATACCTGATTGTGATCATATGGCAGTTGGATTTATAAATACCTGATCATGATCGTATGGCTGTTGGATTTATAAATACCTGATCATGATCATATGGCAGTTGGATTTATAAATACCTATCACCACTGAAGTTGTGAGTTCGAATCCCACTTGTGTACTTAATATATATATATATAATATTATGTAATAAACTCTACCAAAAAAACTGACAGCACGATATAACTGAGATATTGTTGAAAGTGGCATTAAACACCATAACCTTAACACTTAAGATATTGTTAGATGTTAGTGGATTTCAGGATAAAAAAATGTTAAAAGTATCCTCGAATCAGAGAATTATAATTAGATTGCAAATTTTGGAGAGAGAAAACTGCATATTGAACACTAAATGTTTCCGTTAGATTTAAAAAATGTAAATTGCTTAGTTACACATAGATTTCATCAAATAAAAAGGAAAAAAAAGTACTCTTGACTTTGTTTAATCCTCCAAATCTATTATTATAAAAAAAATTCAAAAAGGAAAGGAGGAATGTAATTCAACTGGGTACATGACTTTCTAAGTAAAATTAAATATTTATATTTTCACAATAAATAGGATCTACACATCAAACGAACAGTGACATCAAACAGGTGGTGAATTACCTCCCTTAGTAGATCTTGATGGAGGATCAGGAGGTAATGTTTTACCTCCCCTGGAAGGTTTCACTTGAGGTGGAGGTGGTAGTGATGGTTGTGGAGGGAGAGGTGGTTCCTCAACCACCACTTGTTCCTTTTCTACCACTACTTCAGCTTTAGGAGCTGGGATTTCCTTGGTTACGACCTTCGTTTCAACTTGTTCAACTTAAGTATAAGGTAAAAATGTTCTTTAAAACAAAGTCTTCCTCTTTGTACATTTAAAATTAAATTTTTTCACATAATTTTAATATCAAACTTTACAACATATGAAATCATATTGAAAATAGAAATAAATTTAACTTGCAATTGTAATTTACAAACTTTATATATTTTTCTGAAATATAATTGCAAATTATTAGCCATGATATCTGAAAGTTGGTTTTTAGATGAAATAATAATATTTTCTAAATAAATATTTGCTGTTTATTAAATTTTCAAAAAAAAAACAAAAAAACTAACCTTGTTTTTGTTTTTTGTTTTTTGCAGCCATGGCGGCCATTAATCTTCTGGCATCTTCTCTGTCTATTTCTGATTGTGATCTCTCTACACGCTTAGGAGGTTCTTCTTTCTCTTCTTTAAAAACAAGACCAATATTTAAGTTATATAAGCCATGAGTCTCAAAAGTTAACTATTGAAATTATGCAAAAAATACAATAGCTATCTTGCCTAAATATTTTTTATGAAATATCTATCTTTCATTTTAAATGGAATGCAAAAAAAGAATGCCTCCCTTAGTTCAATACGTCTTTGAAATATCTTCTAAATTTCATAACTGAAATATTGTTGAATGTGGCATTAAACACCATAACCCTAACACTCTAATTTTCAAAGAAAAAGCACAAAAAGAATGCCACCAATGTGTAATATTATTATGAAACATCAATCTTTAAGAAGGTACAGAATACTTTTTTCATTGCATTACAATTCTGAACTTTTAGAAAAAGCAATTTTTAATTTTTAAATCAGAATGCAAACATAATATTGGTAGACCATGTATGGTAGTCTCCCTCTTATAAAGTCACTCATTCTACAATGAACTAGAGGCTCAGTAGGCTGAGCCTGTGTCGCTAACCTTTTGTTCTGCTTTGAGGAAATTTCATACAGAACCTTCCATAGGTGCTTCCTACCAAGTTTCGGTTCATTTGGCTAAACAGTTTCAGAGAAGAAGATTTTTAGACATTGACCAATCAGAGTACCTTCCATGGATGCTTCCTACCAAGTTGCAGTTCACTTGGCTATGCGGTTTCCGAGTTGCAGATTTTTCAGAAACAAGAATTGCCTGTGGTGGCCATGCATCAGGACGAAATTAGCAATCTTTATAACAGACCTTCCATAGATGCTTCCTACCAAGTTTTGGTTCATTTGCCGAAGCGGTTTCAGAGGAGAAGACCAATCAGAAACAAGAATTGCCTGTGGCGGCCATGTTTGTACTCAAATCGGGACGAAATGAGCAATCTTTATAGAGGACTTTCCATAGATGCTTCCTACCAAGCTTTGGTTCATTTGGCCAAGCAGTTTCAGAGGAAAAGATATTTTAGAAATTGACCAATCAGAAACAAGAATTGCTATGGCGGTCATGTTTGTAAATGGATCGGGACAAAATGAGCAATCTCTATGGAGGACCTTTAATAGATGCTGCCTACCTAGTTTCAGTTTAATTGGCTGAGGGGTTTCAGATAAAAAGATTAAAATGTGAAAAGTCAACGGACGACAGACGAGGGATGCCAAGTGATGTCAAAAGCTCACATTGCCTTTGGCAAGGTGAGCTAAAAAGGCAATTTGAGCCAAAAAAAGAGGATTGGCCTCTCTTGAGGTAGACAATTTAGTAATATTTTTAATATCTAAGTGAATCTGAAATCTGGCCTGATAAGGCCAAAGAAAAATGATTGTATGTTTCCCCTAACCCGACCGGGTCAATTTTTACTGCCGGGTCGTTCTAACTCTGTGATATGGAGATTTTTGTTATCGTAAACAATTACAGACATTTTCAAAATTTGCGGAGATAAAGTGCAGCCATGCTTTTTCGATGTTTTTTCCACCTGTCAAGGTCATTGATCTAGATCGCCAAAGCGCTTACGATATCGGTAAAAGGACCATGATCTAAAACTTGTACGTGACGTACAGTGTGTATAAAATGGCCACCAGCGGAGTGCCCATTGGAACCATTCTGGCTGTTCATTTATAGAAATGTTCGCATATATCAAACGAAACAAGAGTGATGCAAAATTGTTAACCTTTATGATATATTTTATGACCTTCATGGGAAAGATAACAAAACCATGATTTGCAATATCTCTTGGTGGGAGTGGCCTTATATGAGAGGGACTACTGCATTATGTTTCAGTTATATCAGGTCAGTAGTTGTTGAAAATCTGAAGTGTGTTTTTATTTCAAGAACTGATTTCCTGTTTAGCCTATCATTAACACTGCTAACCATCTCCACCTCTGAGTTATTAGAACCTTTAACCCTGATAATCATCTCTACCTCTCAGCTATTACAACCTATAGCCTACCTTTAACACTGCTAACCTCCTCTACCTCTGAGTTATTAGAATCTTTATCCCTGATAATCATCTCTACCTCTCAGCTATTACAACCTATAGCCTACCTTTAACACTGCTAACCTCCTCCACCTCTGAGTTATTAGATTCTTTAACCCTGATAATCATCTCTACCTCTCAGCTATTACAACCTATAGCCTACCTTTAACACTGCTAACCTCCTCCACCTCTGAGTTATTAGAATCTTTAACCCTGATAATCATCTCTACCTCTCAGCTATTACAACCTATAGCCTACCTTTAACACTGCTAACCTCCTCCACCTCTGAGTTATTAGAACCTCTAAACCTGATAATCATCTCTACCTCTCAGCTATTACAACCTATAACCTACCTTTAACACTGCTAACCTCCTCCACCTGAGTTATTAGAATCTTTAACCCTGATAATCATCTCTACCTCTCAGCTATTACAACCTATAGCCTACCTTTAACACTGCTAACCTCCTCCACCTCTGAGTTATTAGAACCTCTAAACCTGATAATCATCTCTACCTCTCAGCTATTACAACCTATATCCTACCTTTAACACTGCTAACCTCCTCCACCTCTGAGTTATTAGAACCTCTAAACCTGATAATCATCTCTACCTCTCAGCTATTACAACCTATAGCCTACCTTTAACACTGCTAACCTCCTCCACCTCTGAGTTATTAGAACCTCTAAACCTATTAATCATCTCTACCTCTCAGCTATTACAACCTATAGCCTACCTTTAACACTGCTAACCTCCTCCACCTCTGAGTTATTAGAACCTCTAAACCTGATAATCATCTCTACCTCTCAGCTATTACAACCTTTAGCCTACCTTTAACACTGCTAACCTCCTCCACCTCTGAGTTATTAGAATCTTTAGCATCTGTGTCATCTGTGATTATTTCCTTCTCCTTCAAATCTTCTGTGTTCACCTCATCATCCCATGCTTTCTGGTAATCTTGTTCTTCTTTGACCACAGATTCTCGAGGAGAAACCTTCGTTGACCTTGGCATTTGAAACCTTACTCTCTGTTCTGCAATTATTCAATAGCATATTTTAATGTTTTATGTTTAATTAATAAACATTTCATACATAAATGTTAGTCACACATAGATCAATTTTACCTTGTATTACATTTATGTATTTAAGACAATGCAATTTAGAAAGGGGAGATAAATGTGCTTTCTAGGAGTGATGGAACACTTATTATTCCATTGTCCACATATCAACAGATCTGGCCTCAGGATACATTTAGTAACACCCTTTTTAGGATGAAAATGCTATAATTCCGTCTTTGAGCAAGTTCTGTAAGAGTTATGTCCCTTTTTGGTGTGTATTTCTATTCAGCTTGTAGGGAAATATTTGGCAATCAATGTTTTCAATCTTAATTCAACTCCAAAAATGCCATGCCACTTGAAATTTTCATATATTTTTGAGTTAACTTAAATAGATCTTTTTATTCTTTGCACAAAAATTCTAAGCATATATAAATAATTTCCCACATTGAAATTATATCAAAATACCATCCAAAGAAAGACAATTCTTCTAAAAAAAGAAGAAGAAAGAAATGGGAGATAATATTGTTACATTCAGCGAATAGACAATGTTATGTATCTTTGTTCACATCTCCAGTCCAGTTTATACATGTAGTCTTACTTGACAAACTAGCCTTAAAGTCATTCAATTTATACAGGTAAAAATTCGAGCTAATTTTATTTCTATCTTGATAAGTCAAATACTCCCTTAATCTTGAACGAAATATTGTTACGTAAAGATTTTTCTAGAATATTCTAGTAATAGAAAGAAACAACAAAAAATATTCTTATGAACAAAATAATATATCATATTTATTATATATACATAACAATATGTTTTGGCCACTTTACAGTCAAGTTCACCCCAAATTAATCTTAACCATAAATAACCCATTCATTCATAGCTTGGCATGGATGAAAAAATGATGAAAACTATCAAGTAAAAATATTGTCTATCATTCTTACTCCTTTCATTTATTGAGGAATAGAGTGGTGATGAGTGGCCCTTTCTCAGGCGTCTCTGTTCTAACTGATCTAGGGCTTTTTTGCGTAGAGCTTCTTTTTTCTTCAAAGCCTGGAATAAATATTAATTATCAGATTGCATTTGACTTTATACAAAAAGTATTAATATGATAATAAAATTGAAAAAAAAAAAAAAAATAAATAAAAACAAGTTTAACTGTATAAAATCAAATTTAAATTTCATTAACTTTACTCTAAAAACAAAGACAAATTAAATGATAGTAAATATTCATTTGTATTATATATATTATTTCAATTTTCATTCTTCTTGAAAACTGGTAACTGAAAACAAACAAAGGTGAAACAAAGACATCAAAGATTGCTGTGATTGTGAATGCTTCAATTAAATATAAAAAAAACCCAGTGATTTACAAAGTTATAGTCAAGTTAACTAAGTTATAGTCAAGTTAACTAAGTTATAGTCAAGTTAACTATGCTATAGTCAAGTTAACTATATTATATAGTCAAGTTAACTAAGTTATAGTCAAGTTAACTATGTTATAGTCAAGTTAACTAAGTTATAGTCAAGTTAACTATGTTATAGTCAAGTTAACTATGTCATAGTCAAGTTAACTAAGTTATAGTCAAGTTAACTATGTTATAGTCAAGTTAACTAAGTTATAGTCCAGTTAACTATGCTATAGTCAAGTTAACTATGTCATAGTCAAGTTAACTAAGTTATAGTCAAGTTAACTATGTTATAGTCAAGTTAACTATGCTATAGTCAAGTTAACTATGTCATAGTCAAGTTAACTAAGTTATAGTCAAGTTAACTATGCTATAGTCAAGTTAACTATGCTGTGAATAAAACAAACATGATTGAAATAGTTACCGAAAATAACACATGATACAGTGAAACCTGTCTAAACCGAACCTACTTGGGACTTACATTTGTGTTCAGAATAGACAGGTGTTCGGTTTATACAGGTTAAATTAACACACATTTCTTACATTAGGACTCTATCTAAAGGTCAGTTTTATGCAAGATTTCTGGTTTATTCAGGATTCTGTTAAGACAGGTTTCACTGAACATGGAACTCTTACATAACCCTGGTACATGGTCAAGAAATTAAGTCAAAAACGTCTAATGTATATATTCAATTAAGCTTTTTTTCAGAAATTTGACTTAGTAAATTTAATTGCCAAGTGCAGATAAACATTTTATAATGTACACATTTCAATATAAAAATACATAAAAAAAAACATGTTTTAACATCAATAATGGGAAATTAAAAACTACAATAAAAATAATAATATATAAGCTCTAATTCTAAAATGGCATGCATTTGAAAATAAAAATATATATTTGTGTTTTTAGTTTTATATAATAAAAATGTGAAGAAAAAAAAAATATATATACTAATCTGAAAATTAAAAATAAGAAAGAAATTAATATTATCCATGCAAGCTTCCAACGGCATGAAAAAACAGCTGACATAATGTATTACTACTGTAAAATAATATTACAGTAAATAAATTCATTATTATTCGTGGTTTACCAATTTGTGTGGACTTCGTGGATAGTATAGTAGCAAACTAGGAAATTAAGAATTCAACAAATATTTACTGACTTTAGCAGAGGATCCATGAAAATACAACCACAAACCACAAACATTAGTATCCACAAATTTGATTGATTTCAAGGTAAATTCATTATTCTGAATCTTCAACCTATTGCCATCTTTTATTACAAGTGAGTTTTTTTTTTCTAAAATATACTGAGTTCCCAAAAATGTTTGAATCTTACAGAATACTGAATTATTCTTGAAAACTGTCAAGAAGTCATATTTCATAAGTGCTTTATGTATTACACAAACCTGAGGCTGTATGTCAAATGTTGGTAATATGATATGATATACATAAAACACACAGGTCCAATTTATCACCTGTTCCTGTATTTTATGACTCCGATAGTTTTCTGAGAGTGGTAACCAGTGTTAAAAGAAAGTACCGTTTCTCTTTTAAAGCTGCTTTTTATCTTCTTAATTAATGAATTCCATTGGTCTTTTTATTTTCACCAGTAAAGGCTATGAACGATAATTGAGAAGTTATAAATTTCTTTGAAAAAAAAACCTGATTATACAAGTGAAAATTATGTTAATTTTTTTTCATGGGATTTTGAATTGAGTGGAAGTCGATGGCTGAAAATGACAACACTGGTCATAAAAAATGACGCAAAATAGCAATTTAAGCAACTCAATACTTGTGAATGTGCAGCTTAATTTCCAGTTTATTGTTGCTCAAAATGTAGATAATTTTTCCATTTGGGCATTGATTTTAGCTTTGGCTACTGACTGGTACTTCATTCAAACTGGTTACTACACATAAAGTGATACAAAAGAACAAAAGGTGCTTGCATTATATACCCTCATACCATCATACGATTAATAAAAGAATGTTCAGGTTGTAGTTGTTTTGGAGCCATTCCTTGTTTTGCTTTTTGCTCAAAAGATTTCATGTGTTCATCATATCTGTCACACCAAGCGTTCTCAACTCCATCGTGTCTTTGCTGCTAAAACGATTATGGCATAAATGCAAAATAAAGTATGGATAAAAGAAGGATTTGGTGGTATCACAACAAACAAGGAGGAGTTGTACAAAATAAAGTCTGTATAGTTTGGATAAAGGAAGGATTTGGTTGTATCAAAAGTCTGTCTAATTTGGATAAGGGAAGGACTTGGTTGTATCAAAAGTCTGTCTAATTTGGATAAAGGAAGGACTTGGTTGTATCAAAAGTCTGTCTAATTTGGATAAAGGAAGGACTTGGTTGTATTACAACATACATGGAGGAGTTGTACAAAATATTTGTTAAAAGGGTTAATTAAGTAAACAAACTACTAGATCTATTTCTAAACACAGCAAATTAATAACCATCTTCATTTAAGTGGTTTTAAGGCAAAATTAATTTAATTGTTTTACGCTAAAAAAATATATACATTTATCAACAATAGATAGGTTTTTTTTCCGCTATTATTTCTTTTATTTCATAAATATCTTGTAATTACATTAGTAGGAGTATTTATGTACTTTTAAAAATAGTTTACTGGCACATCAAGTATTGATTTAGACAATCATGAGGTCAATGGGTTAAATATCACCAACTTTAATAAGCCAATAATAGGTAAGATTTATAAAAAGATAGAAATTATCCACTTAAATTTATGAGAATTTGTAGCCTTCAAATTTTAATACTACAATAATTATATCACTTAAAGCAATTAACTTTTAAATTACTTATTACACCTATTCTTAAAAATTATAATTTGACAAAAACCCACTGTTAGAGAGATTAATTTTGGTGGAAAATGCATCCATAAACATTTTTTTTGAAATTATTTGATTTCATTAAAACTACAAATCGGCGAGTCCTTGGATCCCAACATCACCAACATGAAAATTTTTCGTTCTTTCAAACTTAAACAAATGAGAATTGTTAGCAAAACTCAAATAAGGTACAGTAAAACCTGCCCCTCAAGTTACCTCTATTAAGCAGTCACCTGTATTAAAAGGACACCCTTTTCTTGTCCTTATATAGAAAATTTCATATGAAATGAACCATTTTTAAGAGGTCACTTGTCTTAAAAGACCATTTTTTCAATGTCCCAACTGTGACCTCTTAATACAGGTTTGACTATTTGAAGGGTCATTCTAAAAAACTTTCTTTTTACAAGAACCTTAAAGTACCCAATTAGTAAATTTATGTTAAAATAAATTACTATGTATGGTAATTGGAAAATATTTGAGGATTTTTAAAATAAAGGTATGAAAGGTTTTTACATAAAGCATCTAATATTGTAAAGATCTGGTTACCTCTCTCAAACTGGAATACAGTTTCTCCACAGTTGGTGCTGTTCCTACAAAACTTACATATGGACGGCTGTTCAACTGAAATTAATTCAACTCACCATTAAAGTAAATTTTAAAATGTAAATGTACATTTTTTTGGGGGGTTGTAAATCATGAAAAAAAAAATCTCTAAAATAAAATATGACACAATGAGAAACAATGCACTTGAACTCAGCCATGTTGTTTCTTTTTGGTAAAATATTATCAGTTCCACTGACTTTAAATTCAATACAACATTGGACTATTTCCATTATTATCACTTTGATAAGTGATGGTTCAAAGCAAAACAAAGCAGATGCTATATTAAGTTGCTCACTTTGTTAAGCGACATTAATATATTTTAAGCTTTCTTGTAGAACTGTTTTCATTGAAAAGTACAAAAAGTACAATTTTAAGCAGACGTCTATGAAGGATGGCTTCATCTTTTTATTTTGTTTAATCATTAAATAGGGTATATTTTGATAACAAAAAGGACGGCCATCCTAAAACAAAATCCGATTTTTGTTGTAAAATATGCTAAAAATACCTAAAAAAAAATAACAGACAATTTCTTTTTGGTGGTGGTGGTGGGGCATCGAGATGGCCGGAGCAGCCACGGAATAAACCTTCACCTGTTACAAGTCATTGACAAAATTTATCACATAATGTTGTATCAAGTCCACCTAGTCTGAGATGGATTCAAACTCACAACATTAGTGAGTTTAGTTAGTAGTTTGCTGTTTCATGGTCCCCCCCCCCTCCCCAAAAAAAATTATCTGTGTTATTGTAAAATATTTTTTTGAGTATTTTTAGCATATATTACAACAAAAATCATTTTGTTTTAGGAAGGCCTTAACATTATTGGATGGCTGAACTGTAACAGTAATATGCTACAAAGTGTCTTAAACAAATTCAATTCAGAGAATGGTTCAATCATTTGGATAGTTTGACGTCAATTAATAACTGCGATTTGAAGCACATTTTGCATCTTTCAATTTTTGAATCTCAAAATATTATCTGGACTCCTTTTGTGAATCCTGTAAACAAGAGAGGTATTACTTGAACTATAATTCTATAATAAACTCTCCCCCCTTTGAATCTGCCGAGTACATTAAAATGTTTTTTTCACACCTAATTCATATTGTACAAAATAAATATTATTATATAAAATACTTGAATGAAACAGAGTAGTCATATGACAATTATCAGCTGGTCTCCCTAAAATCATGAGTTTAATAGCCAAGCAATTGACTTTCAATATGAAATATTCAAAATTTCATTATCCAGCTGAATTATTGTCTGAAATTTTTCAAGGGCCTAGGATAAATTTTAGCGGTGTTTGGGCTACTGTGTCCCTGCTAAGTTTTATAATCTCTGCAATATGATCATCAATGCTGGTCATATATATGTATACCTGTATATACATTTAAGGAAAATTTCAAATATTCCTTATTTTAATTTTTACAACAAAATTTAATGATTCCTCGATTTTAATTATGATCATTTCATGTGACTATTTGAATTTGTGACTAATGTCGTTGGTGACGTACAATGCCAACCTAGGTTATCAAGTATAACCAAAACTCTCTCCATGCAGATCAGCCAATCAGATTGCAGTATTCAAATCAAATTAAATTATTTAATTTTAAAGTCAACTATAGGAGTTATTTGAGATTTAAGCTGATACAATATAGACAGAAATGACTTGCACAACTACAGACTTATTTTACAAGAAAGAGAGAAAAATTACTATGTAGAAAATATCAGTGTTTAACAAGACAAGAGAGAGAGTACTATAGTATATACTATATGGTCCTGTAAAATATTTAATGAAAATATAATTCAGATGAAATAACATGACATTATTAATACAGTGAAACCTTTCTAAACTGAGGCTCCTTAGAGGTTAGGGTTATGGTGTTTAACACCACTTGCAACAATATTTCAATTATATTGTGGCGGTCAGTTTTCTTGGTGGATGAAACAGGAGTACCCAGAGAAAACCACTGACCTGTTGCAAGTCACTGACAAACTTTATCACATAATGTTGTATCAAGTGAGCTTCCTTAGGGACACCTTTTATGCTAAGAATAGATGACAGTTTTTTTTGGGGTTTATACAGTTTAAATTAGCAAAGATTTCTTTTATTTAAAATTTGATTTACACAGAATTATTCAGGGTTAGGCTTAGAGAGGTTTCACTGTTAGGTTTTGAATTATGAGTGTTCTACACTAATGTCAACAATATTTCTGTGCTATATAGGTTGAAGGATAGTTGTATTGGTGGAAGAACAGAAGTACTTAACTATTGTGCCACAAATATTAACTGATAAATGTAGATCACAGACTGGATACTGAAATTCTGCTCCCCCCCCAAAACATTTTTTTTTTTAAAGGAAAAAGGAATAATACCAGTTAGATATTTAATCTTTTTAATAGAATTGATATTACTTTTTTCATACTTTATTCAGTATATATCTAAATATATATAAAGCATTATTTAAAATTATAATTTTTTTTCAAAATTTATTTTCAAATTATCTCCCTTGTCATATATCTAATGAAATGGTTTAGTGGAGTTTTGATTTCAAAACAAACAAAACTTTAATAAGGCTATAATTTTATGTGCTAAATTTCAATTTAAATCTGATTTATACTGATAATGGGCTTATATACATTAAATCACTTTCTCAATTTATATTTTAATTGGTATAATTAGTTTTAACTTTTATGTAATATTTTTTCTATATTTAAATATTGAACTATAAATAACAATTAGATATAAAGGGTTAGGGTTATGATGTTTAACACGTTGCAGTTATATCTTGACAGTCAGATATAAAAGCATTGATATCAAAAAGGAAAACATCATTTTCAAAAGATATTTCATCATGCCCCTCTCCCCCTTCCCACTTGACATCAACTTGAATGACAAATGCATACACCAAAAAACAACAAGTGCAAAAACATTAAAATTACCATAATTGTGACTGTTCTTACTGTGAAGCAGAGCCCATGTAATGGGAAGTTTTAACCAGAGACTCTCAAGAGCTAGTATCCCTAACAAAGGTTATATTGATAATGAAAAAAATCTGATTTCTGAAATTGAAAGTTTTGTTGATTTCATTTTAATTTGTATATTCAGCAAGACTACAAATTTCACTGAAAAAAAAACAGGAATATATAGAATAATATAAAAATGTTCATCATGTAATTACTGTTAAAATTTCATCCACTTCCAGAAATTCTGGCTATTTAAAGAAATTCAATTTTTAGTAATGCTGGTCATCTTGGATATAGGATGAGGCAAATGGAAACAGTTTAGAAATTGGACGACTGACTATTCCAGTTACGTTTGATTTAATTTGACCCATTTCAGAGGAAATTATTTCAAAACAAAATTCAGTTAAAATAGGCCTAATACTTTAAATTTCAATGCAAATCAACAAATACACTGAACAAATACCAGTAACTCATTAGCATAAAGCTATAGTTTAAATTTCAGTTAATTTTAGTTGAAAATTTAGTAGTTAAATTGGTCATTTGAAGAAATTTCTGTTTTAAATAACGTTAACAGTGGCCATCTTGGATGGAGGTTGAAGTTGTCAGATATGATTTTGAAAGAAAACACACACAGGACTATCCCAGCCTAATTTGAATTAAATTGACTGATCAGTGAATTCGTTCAAAATCAGCACGTTTTGCATATTTTTGACAAAAATCTAAATGCACATTGCTTCAGAAAAACTAATTACATATAATTTTCCATTTATTATAATGCAACTAATGTTCAAATTTCAGATCATTTGGTGAAGAAATTTGGCTTAATATACTCCATAAAGAAGCATAGGTGTGTTTTATGGATATGGTCTATTTATAGTCACAGCAGCCATTAATAATATTAAAAACAGATCTCTCTAGAACTAGAATGATTCAGCTCAGCTTTGGTGCAAATTGGCCCAGTGGTGTTAGAATAAAAGATTTAAAAGTTTACAGCAAAAAGTGACGGCAAAAGCTCACATGACCCTTTGGGGTAAAAAAAAGTTAACTACTAATAATTTTGTAAAATAAAATATCAAGCTCCATGTATAGGGAGAAAAAGGAAAGCATGCAAAAGTCAATAATAGTTATGCAAATTGATATACAAGAAATTAATTATGCGGGATCGTGAAAATTAAATACTGGTAAAAAATGCCAGCAATTTGGAAGATAATGACGAAATTTAGCTCCTGCGAAAAAAATATATACACTTATACGTTATATATAAAGTGCTATACAGGTTCAATGCAAACTTCTAGAAAACTATATAGAGAGTGAAAAAAAAAGTAATAATAATAAAATTTGTTTAAAAAAAAAATAGATTTAAAGAAGCAGATAAAGCTACTCTACCCTCTCATAGTAAGCACAGGGCACATGATCAATTGTCAATTTGTCCAGGTCATGATGATTTTTGTCTGATACTACTTCTTTCATACTAGACATAAGCATAGAAGTGATCAAGGAAGCAGAAAATGGCTGAATCTTTTTAACAACCTCAATGCTTTTATCAGCCTCATCATAACCATTCATTGTGCGTGGAGTCGTCATCTTTTGTCCACTGATCTTCATACTATCAAGAGGTGAAATCTGATGAATGTGTACACTATCCACAAATGGAATGGTTGATTTTTTCTTAAAATGGCTGTTTTTATGTCTATTTCTGGTAGGTATCCATCCATCTTCTCTATAACTTGGATTCACAATTTTACCCATTGAAAAATTATTTGATAATAAAATTGTTTTAGTTTTTTCCTATTCAATACTCCAAATCCACTATAAAAGTTGATAAATTAATTTAAAATGTAAATTAGTGTCTGTCACTAGTGCATAGACACAAGTTCTGACAGTGATCGACAGTTACAAGATGTCATCTAAATTACGTGGAGACACTCGAAAATTTCTAACAAAATTAAAGTTTGTTTTAATATTATTGACTTTCACTATGTTTCCCTCGATACAATAGTATATTCCTAACAGATACGAAGATTAATCCATTGAATTCATTCGTAAATCTCCTACAAAGGACGACAGTAGTGTCTTGATTAATATCAAAATTTTATCACTTAATTATCTTTTTCTTCAAAGACCAATACACAATATGTCTTAAGTCCTGGATGTTATATGATTGAAATTTTTCGAAGTATCTAAAAACTAAATCAAACAGTAAAATTTTATTTAGTTAGCCACATTGTAATTTCATTTCTTTTAAATTTCACTTTTCCATATTTCATCGCATTGTTTGAATGTTATATTAAATGGAATTTAAACGCAAACTTTGAATTTCCTTTTCATTCTAATTTATTTGTTGTCCAAGAATAAAAGGATATTGTATTTATAATCTTTGATTTTCATACCGCAGATTCGGGTGTTTCTATGTGAAAATAAACTTTCATCAAATTTTGACGCGATTAATTTCGTCACTAAAATTACCTGCCGTTTATTACCCTTATAAAAATAATTATCTCTTTATCTACCATAGTCACTCTTCTTTTCATTCTATTAAAGTGTTAATGGAATCTCATGACGTTTTTGTAATTTATGCAAATCCTAATAAAATTTAGTGTTGCTTCAAGTACTATGAAAAATATAAGAACTAAGAAACATTTAAGTAGAAAACAAGATTTTATGAGATTTTAAAAGATTAGTCAAGATGTACTTTATTGTACAAAACAGGAGAAAACATTAAGAGAAATTTAAAGAGAAACTTACACTTTTAATTTATCAAATTATTCGCTATTCAAATACATTATACAAATTTGTAAATAATAGGATATATAGATTCTCCTTCAGTTGTCCGTGGGTTACGATATTTCTCCACTCAAGAGAGTTAAATTAAGAATTTTAACCACGAGCCATTAGGAGAATTTGTTTCTCCCATTATTTAACACGAACTTTATTTCAAAAGTCGTCAAACGAGTCAAACGAGTCAAATGCGGGGAAAGGCACGAGACATTTTAATCCTCTAGAGGATTACAGATTTTTCCACCACTGGTTCAGCAGGGTTAAAATGACGTCATAATGGGGGAAATAACAATATACATAGATTTTGAGAAATAAACACTTCTAAAAACCTGTCAGTTTGCTCTGTATTAATAAAAACCTGTCAGTTTGTTCTGTATTAATAAAAACCTGTCAGTTTGTTCTGTATTAATAAAAACCTGTCAGTTTGTTCTGTATTAATAAAAAGCTGTCAGTTTGTTCTGTATTAATAAAAAGCTGTCAGTTTGTTCTGTATTAATAAAAAACCTGTCAGTTTGTTCTGTATTAATAAAAACCTGTCAAGTTTGCTCTGTATTAATAAAAACCTGTCAGTTTGTTCTGTATTAATAAAAGCATGTCAGTTTGTTCTGTATTAATAAAAACCTGTCGGTCTGTTCTGTATTAATAAAAACCTGTCAGTTTGTTCTGTATTAAGAAAAACCTGTCAGTTTGTTCTGTATTAAGAAAAACCTGTCGCAAGTCACTGAAAAATTTTATTACATAATGTTGAACACCTCACCCTGATCGAGATTCGAACTCACAACATCAGTGGTGATAGACACTGATTGCATATGTAGTTATAAATCCAACTACCATACATTCACCGCCACAACGACCCCCTTGATAAATAACAATCAATCAATAAAATCAATAAAAATAAAGACATGTTTAA
>MJUT01051688.1:436452-453567 GCA_002080005.1 Gigantidas platifrons
TCTGTATTAATAAAAACCTGTCAGTTTGTTCTGTATTAATAAAAACCTGTCAGTTTGCTCTGTATTAATAAAAACCTGTCAGTTTGTTCTGTATTAATAAAAACATGTCAGTTTGTTCTGTATTAATAAAAACCTGTCAGTTTGTTCTGTATTAATAAAAACCTGTCAGTTTGTTCTGTATTAAGAAAAACCTGTCAGTTTGTTCTGTATTAAGAAAATCCTGTCGCAAGTCACTGAAAAACTTTATTACATAATGTTGAACACCTCACCCTGATCGAGATTCGAACTCACATCAGTGTTGATAGGCACTGATTGCATAGGTAGTTATAAATCCAACTACCATACATTCACAGCCACAACGACCCCCTTGATAAATAACAATCAATCAATAAAATCAATAAAAATAAAGACATGTTTAAAAAATGATTAATTGTTCTTTCAACATTCCAAACTTAATATTACTTCTACACAAAATATGACTGGTATGAATGCTATAAGAGATATTTTGTATCTCCTACTGTGTATGTATACAGCTGCTTAATATAAAATATGCTCCTCGGAGACTATCCCATAGCCTTTTAACAAAAGAATGACAATTTATACACCAGTGTAAATTAACAAAAAACTCCTCTAAAACAAATAAAATAAAGTATCATCCAACAGACTTATCATATAGTCTCTTTATAGTCACAAAACTCTTAGATGATTATAAAAATGTTTTACCTTGAAATAATTTCCTAGTGATATTAAGATATATTATTATCTTTCCTTTATTCATCATGTATGTCAACATTTGATTTTATTTCTTGTAAAGACATTTTAAAAATGTTCAAAAAATTTATAAATAATTTGTCATCAGAAATTTGTTTGTTTGTTAATTAATCAAATATTTGTGTACATTTTCTATGGCAAAATATCTGGATAGACACAAGGACCTTCATTGGTTTCAAAATTAAACATTCATTTTTATAATTATACCACTTCATGCCAAATACAAAATAAATATAAACATTTTGCATTCCATTCTTGTTTCTTAAAGACAATTTTGAGAATTTTCCCAATACGGCCTATTTTAATCTTTCGACAATTTTTAATTTCCTTAATTTCGCCCTTTTAGGTTCCTTAATAGCCCCTCACCAAACTGAAAGAGGATCAATTTCAATTGTATAAAAAATGTCTTCTTCCTATTAAGAATTATTTCTGCCGAGATATTCAATTTGGCGAAGAAATTTTTCTGGAGAAAATTAAAATGTAAAAAAAGAATTTATTATAGCAATGACATGTACAGACAACTGACATTTATTGATACAAAAAGCTCACTTGGCCTTAGATTTGGTGAGTTAAAAACATTGTTGAAATGATATAATCCAATTGTGTCTGTCTTTTCTTCTCAACTGAACCCTGTGCTCAGCCGAGTTCAATTAGGGTCTTTTTGTAACAATTCACTGTTATAGTTACCTATATAACAGCATGACATGTGAAGGGACCGTGTGCTTCTAATTAACATAACATCTATTGAAATGATGAAATCCAATTTTGGGATTTCCTTCTCAAATGAACCCTTTACTCAACTAAATTTGTTTAAGAGACTTTGATAACAATACACTGTTACAGAACTTTACCTATATTTTGTTCTTAAACTGTAATTTATTAAATGAATGACAAATGTGTGAATAACGTCTGCTTATTATTGTACATGTTATATTTAAATTTCTGCTCTACTTTTATTCAAATATTTTGTAAACAATGTCAACTTTTTGACAAAATACCTGATTTTCAGGAACCCATTTGTTGAGGGCATCTACCCAGACCAGTTTATCATCGAGTGACCTTTCTTGTCCATCCTCAAACTCATCCTGTGTCCTTGACTGAGAGCCTGATTGGTGTGTCGGCGATACATATGGTAATGCAGTGGTTGGTCTTCCAGTTCTACGTGAGCCACACTCGCTCAGAGTGGCACTGCCACATGTTCCTACACGAGATCCTGTGGTTGGATGTGCACTGTTGCAATGTCTGTATGCTCTCTGAAAGTTAAATGGATATTTTCAATTAAAAATTATATGCTATAATAAATATATGGTTGTCATGGTTGTGATCATATGCTAGTCAAATTTACATCTACCAATGCAATCAGTAACCACTAAAGTTGTGAGCTTGATTCCTGCCCATATTGAGAAGATACAATTTGTAATAAATTTTCTTAGGGAAGATCTAAAGTTTTCTCAACGCCACAATATAACTTGTGGAAACAGAATACCTGGAGAAAAAAGCCAGACCACCGACAAACTATTGTATAGATGTAAATCAATTTATCATAACCATCATGTCCATGGAGACTCCCTTATTTTGTGATGTAAATATACACTGTAAACTTGTAGAGCTTCTCATCCCAAAGATCAAGGGGCCATGGTGGCCAAGTGGTTAGATAGTTGACTTCTGACCACAAGCCTAACATCACTGATGTGGGTTTACATCCCGACACCTACTCAATTTAAATTCCTGAAGTTTCATCGGTCAGTTTGTTATAATTGTGCAGGCGTTTCTCCAAGTAGATATTGCTGAAAGTGATCTTAAATAGTCCTCAAGATGTGCACCAGCAACATTTTGTTCGAACCCGTAAATTTTTCAGTTTTTATTTAGAACTAAATAAAAATAAATTTAAGAATTTGATTCGCACCAGTAAATTCAAAGTTTCATTTCAAGGACTGCATAAACAGCAATGATCCTTGGAAGCCCAAACTTTATCCTCATCCCAATGATGATTTTTTTTTTTATATTTACCACACATTACTTACAATATCCAAAAATTGAAGAAATTCAGGCTTAACACAATATACAATATGTCCTGGATTGACTATATAAAAATAGTGAAAACTTCCACTCCATGTGTTACTTCGAATCATAGTTCGTTTGTGTTGACAAAGGAAACAATATTTTTTCAACATTTGTTTAACTGCTATAATAGCTATGGTAATTATTTTTACTTTGAAAGAAAATATATCAGTTTTTAAATTCAATAATTGAACAAGAAGTTTGTTTAAATCCATGTACCTTTTTACTTACAACATGTACAAGCACTTAAACTTACATTATATTCTATAAAGAAGCGTTGATCCTTTAAAAATATATTTCTATGAACTTCAGAATTTTCCTGTGTTTTTTTTAAATTACAATAAATGTTTCGTTTCTTGATCAATTTCTTTTGCATGGATGCGATAAGTAAAACCAGAGGCTCTCCTGAGCTTGAGTCTGTAATCATTCACTGTTGGAGATTAAAGCAAATTTGTATTTCTGTATTTTAAAATGTTTTTTTTTTAGAAAAAGCCTTCAACAAGATCTACAGAACGTTTTACTTAATGTTTGAACATAAAGTTCGTAAATCTTTGTATATCTGTTAATGTACAAAGATTTACAAACTTTGTAAAAAGTTGATCTGGACAGACGCAGGAGGTATCAATATGGTGACATAACCTTGTTTGAGCACCTGAATTCACTCCTGGTTTTTAGTGGGGTTCGTGTTACTCGAGCTTTAGTTTTATATTGTATGTTTTGTAGATCGTTGTTTGTCCTTTTGTACTTTTTCTTTTGGCCATTGTGTTGTCTGTTCTTCGATATACAGATTCTGATTACCCCTTTTGTCTTCAAACTCTTCTTACAGACACACAACATGATACATGACTAAATCCACCATTTTTGCAAAATTCCATTGCAAGTGTGGAGAGAGAAGTTGTGGATTGACATGATGAAGTGACAAAATCCACTACACATCAGTAGGTTATGAGAGAGAACTGGTCTAGAGCAAACAATTAAATAAAACTGTGATGACAATGATGAAATAGTGATCTCTACAATAATAATATGGCAACACAAAAAAAAACTTAGAATAGCATCTTCTATCTCATCGTAGGCAACCCACAGCTGATCATGCTTCCAGTACTCTCCAAACCAAGATGCTTCTATCTAACCATTCTACTTGCAGCCGCAAGTGATAAAGTTTACCAGTTGCTAGCCCGTGGTCGGTGGTTCTCTCTGGGTACTCCGGCTTCCTCCACGGACCACCACTAAAACTGGTCGCCATGATATTATAGCTGAAATATTGTTGAAAGTGGCATTAAAACACTAAAAATCAAAATCAAATCTATCTAACCATTGATAAAATAAATAAATAAATCCTGTGGACTAAAATGGCTATTCTTGAGAGCTGACGGATGATGAGAAATACTGTATTTAACTTAATAGTTCAAATAGAAGTATATCTAACTTCTACAAAATGAACAAGGGAGATAAATCTTATAGGGCACAAGAAAAGCAAAGACTTAAGATATTATATATCAATGTTAATTCTATAAAGTCAATGGTAATATAAAAAGAGAAGACTGCCAATGTAAAAATCAGAAAAATGTAATATAAAGTGGTTTATTTTGTTGTGGACAGTTTTCAGTTTAATATTATAACACTTAAGGAAGTAGGATTAACCAAAGTTTTTTTTTTGCTCCATGATTTATTTGGATATAACTATCAGACAACTATATATTTACACAAGTTACTCTTTTAATTCCTAATAAAAAGTTTCAGTCTAGGTAGTTTTGGTGTGTTTGTCAGGTTACAGCAAACAAACAAACAAAAATATAAATAGCCTATGTATATCAAGTGATAATTTTAAATAGCTTAATAATTTTCTTGTCATGGCTTTAATTAAATTCAATAATGGAATAAATCTTCTACATGATTTTAATTTACATTTTAAAAATGTCATGTTGACAATCAATTTCAGAGTTTATTATCAAAATAAGTGCATGTTTTTGTAACATTTTACATTTTGTTTAAATGTTTTTTTTTTTTCAGTACAGAAGATCTAACCTATAATATTATCTGTGAGATGAATCTGTTTTGCACTCTAAAATCTAAATTAATTAAAACACACTTTCTTCACACAAACTTAAAAATAATAAGTTGGGCCTATAATTCAATAATTATTAGTTTTCTTTAGTTTGTCAGTGACTTGCGACAGGTCGGTGGTTTTCTCTGGGTACTCTGCTTTCCTTCAAAAATAAAACTGACCGCCACGATGTAATTGAAATTATTGTTGAAAGTGGCGTTACACCCCATAAGCTACCTTTTTAATACTAACAAATTAATTTAAGAAAATTTGTAGTAAAAACATGTATTTTTTTATTTCGTACTACAAAGACAGGGCAAAAAATAATGTAGATTTATAATTTAGTGTGTACAACACATTTATGAAGTAACCTTCATCAGGTATGCTCAAGGTCAACAGATCTCCAGGTACTCTGGTTTCTTCTGCCAATAATACTGACTGCCACAATATAGCTGAAAAACTGTTGAAAGTGGCCCTAAATACCATACACCCTCACTCCATACATCTTGATGGGCGTTGGTATACAGGTAAACATTATTAAACAAACAATATTTTATTCTAGGCCTAATTCAATAACAGTTAACAATGATCAAGGTTTCACTGATATGATATTTTAATTTAATTTTTGTCTTTTATTTTTTTTAACTACAGATAAAATCATAAACTCAGTCCTCGAAATGAAAAAGTGAATTTACTTGTCCGAATCAAATTCTTAAATTTATTTTTATTTAAAATCCACCTGTTATGACATAAATCTATAATATTGTAATTTGTCAAAACATTCCATTATTTTAAGGAATGGAGCGTTATTGTTCTCTTTGTACTTTATACTATACACAGGGGCAATGACAAATATACATTCATAATTATATCAGCAGTTACAACAATACAGAATGGAAGATTAATAATTAGTAAAAATTAATAAAGTACAATGGGTGGATTTTAAGTTGGAGAATGTCCTCGTATCTCTCCATTCCTTAAAAACAATGGGCCTCGGCTCCATTATTTTTAAGGAATGGAGAGTTACTCGGACATTTTTCTATACATAGTTCTAAATAAAAATTGAAAAAATTATTANTTAAAATCCACCTGTTATGTCAGTGTTTTTGAAATTCACAGGACCTGCAGGACCTTAGGGCATAATTTGCCAGGGTCCTGCAAAGTCACAATTAGTGGTGGACCTATGTCCAACATATTTTTTTTGCATGCCAGATAAAAGGCCAGAACAGGTCCGGCAGATATCCAGTAGGTCCACCAAATGTTTATTCTTTGCAGGACCTCATGTCTGGCAGAAATTTTATTCTTTCAAAAACTCTGTTATGTAAATCTATAATATTGTCAAAACTCTCCATTATTTTAAGGAATGGAGAGTTATTTGTTCTCTTCGTACTTTAGATACTATACACAGACTTTTTTTTTTGTTACAATACAATACAATATTTGTTATTCCAATTAAGGTCCCTCAAGGGGCAATGACAAATATACATTCATAATTATATCAGCAGTTATAACAATACAGAATGGAAGATTAATAATTAATAAAATTAATAAAGCACAATGGGTGGATTTTAAGATTCCTTGTATCTCTCCATTCCTTAAAAACAATGGGCCTCGACTCCATTATTTTTAAGGAATGGAGAGTTATTCAGACATTTTTCTATACATAGTTCTAAACAAAAATTGAAAAATTTACTGGTCGTAACAAAGTTTTACTGGTCTTTGGGCGGAGGACCGGTGCTCATTGTGAGGAACAAAGTTTTACTGGTCTTTGGCCGGAGGACTGGTGCTCATTGCGAGGACTGTAAACTGGAAAACAATTATAATATGCACCAACCAACAGCATGTTCCAGTATTGTCCCAAATGCATGTCAATTGTCCATTGTAAAATGTCTAATGTCAAGATAAAAATAAAATATTATGTTTCTTTGTTCCGGTTGTTTAAACTATAATGATCTACCAATCATAACTGAATCTACCCATTTTTGTTTATTTTAATTTTGGATACAAAAAGAAATGCATTTTTAGCAGGAGATTAAAAGAAAAATAATAATTTCTCTCCTACATACTCTCTAGATAATCAAATTACCATGCCTACATGTACACTCACAGGTCAAAAGTATTTCCTCACAAAGATATTTCCCTTTATAATTATATTTCATATAAAACCACTTATTTTCAAAACATTCTCCTGAAGTCATTCCTTATCTGATTTTCATTAAATTTTCAGCATTAAATGTAGAAAAAAAAAATATAGTTTCTTCTTCATATAATTTTCAAATAATTTTATTTCTACTTGCGAATTGATTTAAAAACTAAATAATTTTTTTCACCAAATCTTACTATATAATCATATAAAATTGTGACGTCAAGAATTTACATTTGTGTTTAAATCATAAATGCTTGAAAATAAAAGTTTGAAAAAATTACATGAAAATATGAAGATATCAAAATAAGCTGGTAATAATTCTATTATTAAAGGTGAAAATTTCATGAAAATCGACAAAGGAATGACTTCATGAGAATGTTATGAAAATAAGTAGTTTTATATGAAATATATAGGGAAATATCTTAGTGAGGAAATACTTTTGACCCGTGAGTGTAGTTTAATTTTTAGGTCATCTCTATTATTGGTCCATATAATTACCCAAGGTACCCAAATGTACGCAAAGGGGCCATAAAATACACTTTAATTGTCATTAGAATAAGAATGTGTAATTAATTTGTGTATTTGACATTAAATTTACTCTTTTTAGACCTGTATTTAATGACCTGAATCTTGACCTTCTAAAATGGATTAATACTGAAAAAAATATAGTGACATTTACATGAAATTGTATCTGTTATATTAGTAAATAACTTAAATAAGTCATGTTTCATCTTTTATTGATTACATAAAAAAAAAAATTAAAAAAACTGCAATAGGTGTAAATAGTATATCAACCAAAAACAAAACAAAATAACTACAAAAGAAAACAAAAAGACTCTCCCTTCCCCTCTCCTCCAAAAACAAAAACAAAATAACTACAAAAGAAAACAAAAAGACTTTCCCTTCCCCTTTCCTCCAAAAACAAAAACAAAATAACTACAAAAGAAAACAAAAAGACTCTCCCTTCCCCTCTCCTCCAAAAACAAAACAAAAATAACTACAAAAGAAAAAAAAAACCAAACAATTAAAAACAAAAAAACAACGAAAACGAAAAAAGTCAGCAAACAAACATCTGAAGCGAAACAAATTACTGAAAATCAACAAAAACCTGACAAGTTAATTACATCTCCTGGTTCACCTGCTGTTCATCCTCCTTCACCAGTCTTTCCCATTGTATGACTAAATTATGTAATTTACATGGTTTATTTGACATTTAAACTGTTATTTTGAATACCTATATGGTCCCTTTGGGTAGCTATAGGGTCCCTTTGGGTACCTTTGGGTAATTATATGGACCCTCTTATTATCATACTTCAATTTATAAAATGTACAAGTTTTTCTTTCAAAAATAATTCTNTATTTGAACCGTATTATGCTCTTTTGCCTGTCTACTTACTCATTCTGTTATTTGAATTTGTATGTATGTTGATGTATGACCTCATGTAGCACATGTTTGTGTCTGAGTGTACCAATAAAAATCTTGAAATCTTGAAATCTTGTAGTTTAATTTTTAGGTCATCTTATTATCATACTTCATTTATAAAATGTACAAGTTTTTCTTTCAAAAATAATTCTGTATTTGAACAGAACTAAGAACTGCAAATTTATTTGACAAATCTACAATTTTATTTGAACAGCAAAAACGGTCTTTTGAATTTGATTAAATACATTTAAATAAAAAAAAATTAAGATAATTATAAGACAAAATTTTCTGATTCTAATCACATTAATTTTAAAGTAGAAATCTATTTACATGACGCTTCAAGGTTTTATTTAAACATTACAGAAAAATGGTTGAGTAAACTAATCAAAGTTTAACTATTTTTTCAACCATTGTTCAAAATGAAAAGACCAAAGAACAGTTTGAGAAGTTCTTAAGTTAGTCTTATGATCAGTCTTTGTGTAAGAATTTAAAGTCAATATTATAGTCTTTGAAAATTAGTTAGAATTAATCCTATAAACAACAAACACATGACAACTACCATGATTTCTATACTTATATATAACATTTAAATATATATAAGAAATGATACGTAAATACCAGTCATTCTTATGAAAAAGAAATCCTCCCTTTTCTCAACTCAAGAATTCACTATAGACCTGTTACAGGACAAAACTGCTGTTCTTATTAAATAAATAATATTTAAATATATATAAGAAATGATATATAAATGCCCTTCACTTTTAATGAAGAAGAAATACCCCCCCTTTTCCTAAGCTACAGTCTTCGTAGAATTCACTACAGACCTGTTACAAGAAAAAATATTCTGTCCTTATCAAATACCTACCGGTATATACAATAACACTTAAATATATAAAAGAAATAATACATAAATACCAGTCAATTTCCCCCCTCCTTGGACAAAATTTATAGTTGTATTATTTTCATAATAGGCATAATATGTTGACCATCAAAAACCTTTTGACCAAGTTTCATGAACCTGCATGAGATTTAAGGTTTACTGAAGTTAATCAAGATTTAAAACAACCTTTATAACCAATGGATTAATCAATTAGAATAGTGGCGGAAAAATTAAGTCAAAATTTATACATGTATGCATTCCAATATTTTGACCACAAATAAACTTTTGTTCAAGTAGTTTGCATATACTTTTACAACTGCAGGGAAAATCCCATTTTTTAGATCTAAGAAAGGGGGAGAGGAACCAAATAATTAAAAAAAAAGACTTGCAAATTAACCCCCGAAAAATACACAGATAAGCATCCTACCCCTTTCCCCACCTATATCAGCCTATAAACTGTTTTAGTGAAATGAGGCATAATGTATAAGTCTCTAATATCTTGTCCCTTCCCATTTGCAGCATTCTCTTTCCCATAGATAGAAATAGAAATCATGTCCACATCCCTGGAACACTATCAAAACTGTTAAAACCTCTAATAGATTTATGTAAATAATTAGATTTATTACAACTACAACTACATGTACATGTACTCAGTCAGACTTAAATAAGCAGATCAATGATTATATATAAAATCATGCATATGTACATATTTAATAAATGTAATGTTTTAAGGTGTAAAAACACCAATTAATGTCCTTAAGATTTTCTATAAAGGAACTTTTTTCTTTAAAAAGGACAATATTTGTACTTTAGTGTATGTTCTAAGCTCTACCTTACACACATTTATGGTCATATGAAGGTTTCACCCTTGAATCTTTGCAGCTTTCAGTTCTATAGTGTAATGTAGAATGGGAACTGGAGATGAAAATTACAAAAATTATTTTTGAAAGATTCATACTAGTAATACATTAATTATTTCACTACAGTATTAAGATTAATTCTCTGCATTGGTAAATCAGAACAAAAATACTACATTGCACTTTTATCATTTTTTTGTAAAGAATTGCAAAAAAATTAAATAACTGAAGAGTTTGAATTCAATTTTTTTATTTCAAAAGTAATTTCCAAATTGAGTAAAGCAAGGCTAAATAAATAACATTAATTTAACAATATCAGACTTGTGATAGCTGAGCAACACAGGCTCTTGTTTCTGGTAAACAAAAAATACCTAGATACTACTAATATTATTAGTATCTAGGTATTTTTTTTTACCAGAAACAAGTGCCTGTGCTGAGCAACCAGACAGCAACTCCAAGTCTTGTTTTTATCAATGAGAGGTTGACTATCTAGATGAAGACAGAAACTTGACTGTTCCATATATAGATAGAAACAAAAGCCAGACTTGGGACTGTGCTCAACTATAACCACAACTTGCTCAACTATATAGCCACAACTGATCATATATCTAGCCTTGGAGCTTTTCAATATAAATATAAAACTATCAATATAAATAAAAACCAACTATATACTCATAGTGGATCTTGCCATTGATGGTGGTGGTTGATGGTGTTTAACTCCACGTTCAACAATATTTCAGTTATGTCATGGCCTTGCCATTGATAGCCTTGTTTTTATTGGCCAGGGACACGCTTCTGAGCAACATCAAGGACAAGCTCAAAGTTCAAACACCAAATACAGAATTGGGTTTAGGTTTATGTTGTTTAATGCCACTTTCAACAATATTTCAGTTATATCGTGGGGGTCAGTTTTAATGGTCATTATTGGTGGAGGACACCGGAGTACCTGACAAAACCATCGACCTGATGGAAGTCACTGAAAATTTTATCACATGTTGTATCGAGTACACCTTGTCAGAGCGGGATTCGAACAACCCCAAGAACAAGATCTTATCCAATACAGTATTCAGTAATAAATACATATTTTCAACCCTCTATAAAACTTGCCTTAGTGGCACTCTGTATCCTAGAATCATATAAAGAACGTAGATATTCATAATATGTTACAGTTAATCCTGACGGAAGACTGTAATTCGTTATTTCACTATATCCTCCCGGTGTGTTCGCACGTGTGGTAGCTGACCTACATTGATATCTGAACGGAGTGTAGCGTTTTTCTTCCTCGGTAATATTGTACGTCACTTCACACAGTGTCGGGGCAGAACTGAACGCCATTACCCCATTAACAGATTTGGTTAAAAATATATAAACTATAGGTTAAATCATACGATTTGTGTAGAATTTAAAAATCCATCCTGAAACATGCACGTTTTCCGGTTAAATTTCCATGTGTCGCACATTGTGACATTTCCGCGGGAAAATGGTTGCGGATAAAAGAGAGATGTTCCATTTTTCACATTATTCCATTCAGTCTGTATTAAGCATTTATTTCCTTATTTATAAATCGATTATGCACAAACTAAATAATTATACCTAATAATCTTTTACATTTTTTAAACAAGTGTTAAATGAATTAGAAAAAGGCTAAATCTCATGATCTGACGAACCATTAGTAGGCCTAGAAAAGTTCATATTTAATATCAATTAAATCGCCTTTGAGCTTTGGTAATACACAAAAAATAATCTACTTGGCATTCAATGCTTTAATTAATCTAGAGAGTTGTTTGCATAGATTTTAAAAAGTGTGTCCATGACACACGTTTGTCCTAGCTGCTAATTAAATGTATCAGACGGCGAATCATCGCTGACTTTTCTCGTAAATGTATTTTGAAATGATATAGAATTATTAGAATTAGAATTATCTTTATTAACCAATTAAAGGGACCATATAGGACAAATACAAGAAATATATATAAACAAAATAATACAAATAATAATACACATTCATAAGAGGGAAAGAGGTGCTTGATTGACAGATAATACAATACAGTTTAGGTACAAAACATATAATTATACATGTATGTATATATTATATAGTATAAAATCAAGGCATGTGTTCATGGAGAAATTTACCAACAGAGTTAAGTATTTCATGGTTCTCACAGTTTAGAATAAAGAATATTTTTTGTTCATCACTTAATTGATGGAGATTTTGAAGTTGGATTTTTGAATTTAATTGACTAAATATATCTTTTCGTTCTTCGTTAAACTTGTCGCACTTAATCAAAAAATGTGATTCATCTTCAATAGCATTTTGGTTACAATTTTTACATAGTCTTTCGTTTCTTGGAATATTCAGTTGTTTATATCGACCCTGTTCTATTAGTAGTCTGTGGGAGGATACACGTAATTTGCAAATTGATCTTCTATATTGGTAGTTCTTGATCAATGTTAGATATTTTTCTGATATATATATATAATCAATTGCTTTTTAAAAATATAAGTTGAACTTTTATTACAATCTGTAAAGCTGCAGCAAATTCAACAATGATACACAATGTATTGGTCTGAAGCAAAATATGTTTTCCCTTTTTATTTGAGGGTTTTTTGGAACTATGGAAAAAACAGACGATACAATACTCAGAGGGGAAGCTTCGCACTTACACCACATTTAAAGTACATTTTGGGTTTGAAAATTACCTATCTGTTATTGGTAATCTTGAGCACAGGAGAAGTTTAACAAAACTAAGAATCTCAGCACATCGTTTACATATTGAGACGGGTAGATACCAGGGTATCCCTCCACACCATAGGTTGTGTGGGCGGTGCGACTCGGGAGAGGTAGAGGATGAAATTCATTTTCTCCTTTGCTGCAGCAAATTTAGAGAAGAGCGACAACAGCTGTTCAGAACAATATCTCAATCAAGTCACAATTTTCTACAATTAAAACCTCAAGAAAAATTTTACTGGTTAATGACCTGTGAGGATGTATCAGTTTTAAAAGAGTTGTGTCACTTTATTTATAAATACTGCAGGTAATTTAAGTGACTGAATAACAAATTTTTCATTGTTAATCTTAGTAGCACTACTGCTTGCTTTCCTGGATCGGACACGGGGAGAATCGAAATGCGATTCTTAAGCACCGTCCCCTGGTGTCTCCTCCAGTTAAGCAATCAAAGTCCTTCTTTTCATCAAACACATGATGTTTTACTATTTGGGCCGCTTGCTTTGCTGGATCAGACACAGGGAGAATCAACAAACAATTCTTAAGCACCGTCCCCTGGTGTCTCCTCCAGCTAAGTGATCGCATACAAGTAATCCATTCTTCAACCATACATGATGTACTCTGTTACTATACATTAGCCTTGCCTCTATTCGGGTCGCGCTGCCAAACACAGCCCACTTGCTATAACATGTTATCATTTAAATAGTTAGAATTGTCTTGTGTATGAACATATGTCTCCATTCTGTATTGTTGTAACTGCATTTAAATTATAAATGTATATTTGTCATTGCCCCTTGAGGGACCTTAATTGGAATAAAATATTGGTATTGGTATTGGTATTGTTTTAATAGAAATATTGAAGAAATATAACGTAACCCCCATCTTAGCTACAGAACTGTAGCTCTCTAACGTTAAGAGCAACGGTTCCGCAGAGCACTATCAATATCCCTATTGATGGAAATAAATTTTCACATCATGGGAACAATTTTCATATCGTTTTTGCTTTATTCAACGTTTTCGTGTCCATATGTTCATATAATCTTATGGTAATAGGTGCACTCGAATGATAAAACTTCTTGTTCCATTTAATAATGAAAACACATTTCAGTGCCAATCGGAGACAAAGACCACTTTTAACCAACTGACAAAAGACGAGCTTCATGTGTCAAAAAGAGGCTTATGGTATGGTATTTAACGCCACTTTCAACAATATTTCAGTTATATCGTGGCGGTCAGTTTTATTGGTGGAGGAAACCGGAGTAGTTGTGAGTAATGTACATCATGGTATATGACTAAATGCAAGTTTGGAGAGCAGGGGTGGATCCAGTGGGGGGGGGGGGGCGCCGCACGGCAGCCCCTCCCTCCCCCCTGAAATTGGAAAAGATATTATTTTTTTTGCGTAAAATTGTGATTTTTCACACGAAATACCCCAAAAATTATCGCTCCCCCCTCCGCTCGGAGCGATTTTTTAAAGTGCGCCCCCTCACTTGAAATCCTGGATCCGCCCCTGGAGAGGTAGGTATCATAGTGACAAAATAGAAGTTCCAGATTCACAGATTCAAAAAATAAAGAATCGATTTAAAATCATGCATGTTTATATTTTATACTATCTATTTTTCTTAATACATATCATATGTGACAGGTAAATACATCGAAAATTAAATCTATTACACAAAAAAATGAATACATTATGTAGGATGATAGGATACATGTAATTACTCACATGACATCAGTCAATCAATAAGGGATGGTTTTGGTTGGTTTTATGGTGTTTATTTCAGTTTTATTGGTGGAGGAAACCGGAGGACCTAGAGAAAACCACTGATCTGTCGCAAGTCACTGACAAACTGTATCCCATAATGTTGTATCGAGTACACCTCGCCATGCACGGGGTTCGAACTCACTCAATAATGAATGAAACACAAATTGTATTTCATATGTTTGGTTGATTCGGCATTCATCAGAGATTATGATATATTACAGAAGATTCTTGAATCAAAATTTAGATTTTGAGTTTTAATTTTGATCCGAAATTAAACAGATCCAACCTTAAAGTCTATGACTAGATTGAGAAATCCGGAACTGGCCATGGCCACTCCACGTTACTCACGTATTCAATTATATTTAAATAAGTACATATGTACTTAATTAATTCATATATTATACCTGCTCTTGCAATGCTCCAAGTACATGTAGTTGGAAAGAAAGCCTTAATTCCTTAACGTATAGATGGTTCTTCCAAGCCTCCGTTGTCATTTTCCTAAATCAATTTCACATGAAATTTCTTCCTTGATACTACAGAATGAATGAAAAAGGACGAGAGGGATTATGATATCTTGTAATACAAGGAATTTTATAGATCTTTGTGAATCTTTTAAATACCAAAATGTTTACTCAACTGATTTATTCTTGAATCGTGAAAGTTTAACGTTGAATCATTGCCGGGACGGTTGTTTAAATTGCTTGAATTTCACAGATTGAAGGAAATGATTGTTTTCTTGTTTTGACACCTTCACTTATATATATTATTTATTGAGTTAATATGTACATGTTGAGTTCGTATGGTCACTTCAACGGAAAAAAACTAAGAACACTGACGTAAAACGTTTCATGACCATTGATGTCATATCAAGTCATATTACTGTTGGATACTGAGCATGTTTCCCAGGGCTTAATCCAAATATTTGTCCAGCGCGTACCCAGTGCATGCCCTCTCGATTGAGGGGATTGTCAGGTTACAATACAGAAAGCCTGACCTCGCCGGACCATGTTGTGGTGCGTATTTGTAGAGTGCCAGGGTCAGGAACTATCAGGAGGGGTTCAGCCGGTACATCGGTCCGGGACCCAAAGAGCCAAGAAGGCACAGGCATTTGACCGATGGACCTTAATTTCCCCGTATTTGCCACGGGGGTACGTATTTTCAGGGCTAGTAACGATGTAGGGCCTCTATTTAATTGTGGGTCCTGGGTCCACACGAATATTAGAGAGTATTTTTCTAGTATTCGTGTGGACCTAGGACTCACAATTAAATAGATGCCCTACATCGTTACTAGCCCTGAAAATACGTACCCCCGTGGCAAACACGGGGAATTTAAGGTCCATCGGTAAAATGCCTGTGCAAGAAGGGGCATGTGAATCTCTGAAGGAGCCCATAGCCTTAGCCATAGACGTTTTTGTTTTTGATTTTTTGGAGGGTAATTTCAACGTTTTTTTTTAAATAATTATGTAAAATTCACTTAAACTTCTGAATTATGTTTGTCACTGCATTGTATAAAGTATACGTTATCTGGACATTCTGTTACACAGGAAATAAAGCATTAATGAAAGTTTACCAGTGGTTTTATTGGACTTCAAATCTTCAATTTTGATAGAAGTCTCAGCCTGTTCCCAGGGTCCTAAAAAGTCTTGTTCCGCCTTGCAAAAATCCTCTTCGGCGTCCTTTCCAGGGTTATTGAACAACAAACATCTTTTTCGTAGATTTCTCAAAAAAGAAACATCAATGTAGCCGCTAGAAAATACTAGTTACGTCCCTTTCCAACTCGCCATACTTTCCAGTGGCAATCAAAATTCATTACCCAAGCTGTCCCAGTGTCCCATATCTACCTAATTTCTGAATAATTTTTAAAAAATTGTTGAACTTGTTCTTGTCGTAAATAAATTACCACTACACTGGACGTTAATATAACCAACAAACAAATAGTCATAAGTGAATTTTATATGTCAACAATTTAAAAACTATATCAATTAAAAATCTGTTGTCATTAAACTCAAACAATCATAAGTGAATTTTATATGTCAACAATTTAAAAAACTTTATCAATTAAAAATCTGTTGTCATTAAACACAAACAGTCATAAGTGAATTTTATATGTCGACAATTTAAACACTATATCAATTAAAAATCTGTTGTCATTAAACACAAACAGTCATAAGTGAATTTTATATGTCGACAATTTAAACACTATATCAATTAAAAATCTGTTGTCATTAAACACAAACAGTCATAAGTGAATTTTATATGTCGACAATTTAAACACTATATCAATTAAAAATCTGTTGTCATTAAACACAAACAGTCATAAGTGAATTTTATATGTCGACAATTTAAACACTATATCAATTAAAAATCTGTTGTCATTAAACACAAACAGTCATAAGTGAATTTTATATGTCGACAATTTAAACACTATATCAATTAAAAATCT
>MJUT01051688.1:488086-502832 GCA_002080005.1 Gigantidas platifrons
ATGTCAGTGGTATTAGACTTGTGGTCAGACTTAACACTTGAGGTGGGCAATCAGAGGCTTGAACTCATGTCAGTGGTATTAGACTTGTGGTCAGACTTAGCACTTAAGATGGGCAATCAGAGGCTTGAACTCATGTCAGTGGTATTAGGCTTGTGGTCAACAACATTAACCACTGGATCACCGAGGCCTCCTAAACCCAATTGAACATAATGTGTCAGACATTAACCACTTGACCACAGATGCCCCTAAAAACCGATGGAGCATAATGTCAACTATGCACATTATCTTAGTGAATGTGGTGGTTGTTTCTAGGTTTTTTTTTTCAACATGCCCTTTTCTATACATTTGTAAGACATTGTGTTCAAACTTAGCATGTAGTAAGAATGTTACATAGTTGGTGATAATAGATTCTTCTTGCTTGACCTATCAATGGTAAAATGTTCTTTAAGAAACCAGTAAGTTTCTGGAATCCAATCTTTGAACAATAAATATTGAGAGACTTCTCAAAAGATTTCTTGTTTCATCATTGGGCATGACCATAGTTTTTTGTTTGACTTGAATATGATATATGGCTATTCACCAGGTGGGCTGTGATAATACACTGTCCAATGCACCCCTGGTCAAGGCTTATACTGTCTGAGCAATGTTTAGATGTTGTCAATTCATTTACTTGTAGTTTTTATGTCTATTGACCATTTTTTAAATTGTTTAAGGTACAGCAGCAGTGGCAGTGGCTGGTATACTGTCTTCAATCAAAATTACAAAGAAACCTTTACAAGACAATGTTTTTGTATTCCAGGGAGCAGGAGAGGTAATCTAAACAAAATTATAGACATTAGTTTAGTTGTAACATCAGTTATCTTTTATCATTTTTTATGTGTTTTATTTTAGAAATAAGATTTCAACCTATTATGAATTGATTGGTTTTCAGTATTAACTAGTGCTTTTGAAAAACTTGAAAGAATGCATTTTTATCTCTTTTTTTTTCTAAAAGGACAATATATTTCTAAACAAATGTTTGACAGAGAGATTAGAACCAAATCTTATAACTGTAGGTTTAATGAAAAATATATTACATTTAAATCCTCAAAGTTGTTAATTCATAATGAAAAAAAAAACAAACTGAAAGAGTGAAAAAAAAGGGTAGGGGGTGTACAAAAAATATATGAGGGCATTACAGTTATTTTACTCTGTTACTTTTAATATATCTGAATAAAATATTTCTTTTCTGCAACCAACTTGAAATTATGTGCCAAAGATAGTAATTACACATATTTATCTCAAAAGAATGGTATCAGTGTCAGCGATATTTTAGTTTCTGTTTTGTTTTTGGATCAAATGAAATAAAGTGTATCTACCGTTACTTAAATACGTAGGAAAATTCTCCACCTACTCCTTTACAAAAAAATGTTTTCCCCCAAGGATTTTGAATTTTTTGTAGTGAATAGTGTAGAAAAAGAGTTTTTTTTTGTGTTTTTTATTTTATTAAAAAAACCCTCAAAGCCCTATATATATAGTATTTCAAGAATTGACATTATTCAGAGGAGAAATAAATGTGTTCGTCACGTAAGAATAAAGATATTTTGTGATATTTCAGGCTTCATTAGGTATAGCCCATTTATTACTGATGGCAATGAAGGACAAAGGAATACCAGAGGAAGAAGGATTGAAGAGAATATGGATGGTAGATTCTAGAGGGTTAATAGTTAAGGTAAAATGTTTTAAAAAATGCAGTTAGTTTATTGACAAAATTATATTTTTTTCATGAAAATATGTTTTGTTGATATTGGTGGAATTGTTGACCATCACTGTTTAAACTTTCTTTTAATAACTGAAAGAGAAGGGAAATAAAAAATAAATACAAACTAATGGAGCAGGGGAGATAATTATTAGAGTAACTATGCTACATTTGTACTTTCTTACAATTGTTTTTTTGTTTTTTTTTGTATAAAGTTTTGTTATGTAAAGGAGAAAAAAAAATGTATTTTAAATTTCTACATCTGTGAATTTTTCCATTATAAAGTGAATTGAATACTGGTATTTATAGAACAGCAATAAAAGTGCTGTAATGTTGGATAGTCCCTCATGTTTATTTACATCCATATCATTTCTTACTACGAACTGTTTCTTTACTTTAATTTGTGTCTAAGGGTAATGTTGGCATACATGTGATAATGTCAGCATGTCTTTGCAGGGGATTTGCCTTCAAAAACCAGGAGATTTGGGGTCTGATCAGGGAGATTTTTTATCCACGTATTTATGAACAACTTTTACTCTTCTATAGATTAATTTATGTACCGGTACATATTCATACTTATATACTCATACCAAGACGTTGTTCAGGCAGCTGAATATATTTTCCCCAGTACCAATATTACAAATGGGCATATCCAAGAATTTGGTTGTAACTTTCATCAATTTGTCATCATATACACATACTAAAATGGTTAGCACTTTGTCATTCCCTTTATCGTTACTTTCATCGATCAGCGAAAATTTATTTTTTCTACAAAGTTCTGTGGTCTCCTTTTTAAGGTCTGACGCAATAGCTTCATTCAAGATGTGGGTTTTTGTTCGCTTACAGCTGAATTTTTTTTTAGCAATTTCAGAATCTGGAAACATTATTTTACAGAGTTGAGAGAAAAGATCAGCTATCAAAAATGGCACATTATGTTCTGCAATGAAATATGTAAATATGTAAATAAAACTTCAGCTTTGCGAACGTTCTCATCTAGAGTACATGTAGTTGTCTTTTTCAAGAAAATGTCTGTCAATTTCTTGTTCTTATTGACGCAAACGGAATTCTGCTTATGACTCGTTGATGTAACATGTCTTTGTACATCGTTTTTACCTCCGTATGTGATACCAAAATGCGAATTGCATACTGTGAAGTACACATACGATTCCCCCTTATCACTATTGGTGATGCAGTCAAATTCTATTTTCCACTTTTCTTGAAATTTGCAGGTGTATTTAATTTTCTTAGGGTTAGCTGGTCCATCGGGACACGACGAATGTCTTTTACGAGAAGCCATTTCAAAAATGCCGAACCCCTGTCAAAAACTTTACTATTAAACAAACAAAGTGATTAATTTTTAAGATTTAATTGCTGAAAATCAATGCAAAATCACCAAGCGTCGTAGATTAACAGGTGTAATCAGCTGATGTGTTGCTAATTATCAACACAGGGAAAGTACCTAGATAAAATTGATACCGGAAGTCGATAGATTGGACGTAATTTCAACTTTTTGACAAAGATTATGAATCCGGGAGATTTTCTACCAATTCCGGGACTTGCATTTTGAAGGGTCGAATCCGGGAGACTCCAGCAGAATCCGGGAACTATCACATGTATGTGTTGGATAGTCCCTCATGTTCATTTACATCCATATAAGGCCATAAAAAGTTAATTTCTTGGTTCTCAGGCCTGCCCGCATGTGGTAATTCGTCGCCGCATTGCCGATTTTATTGCAAAAATAGTAAAAAAAAATTATTAAATGCGGTAGCGCTGTCCGTACGGAAAAAACAACCGCATCCGGTTTTTCTCTTATATCGCGTGGTCGGTGAAACGCTTTAAAACGCATCATGCTTAAATGAGATTTAAAGCATCGTTATGACAATGTATAAATAAAAAACGTGTTTCCGTTTGACATTTAGACAAAATGTCAATTGTTTCTGTGCAAATTCGGCACAAATGTTTGCCAGTTTTACCAGGGAACATAATAGGGGGCTTCTCCGAAGCTTGTACCTTATTGGAATTGTTTACGGAGATAAAAAAATGGTACGTTGGGACCAGCGGATTGGACGTTTCCATAAAAATTAACCACTTGTGATGTTTCTGCCAGCATCGGAAGAAATAAAATTGTAATTTTCAATAAAGTAATGAAAAGATTTATACATTGCCATATTTTTCACAAAAAAAAAAAGAAGAAAAAATGCATCCCTCATCACTTTTTACAGCAGTAAAAGGATAAAAAAAAATGCCGCCCTCCCTCATCAATTTTGACAAAAAAGGGCCTGAGAACCAAGTAATTAATTTTGCATGGCCTAACTGAAATATTGTTAAAAGTGGCATTAAACATCATAAGCGTAAGTGCATCCATATAATTTTTTACTGATATATCCTAGATACAGGGCTATCAACAAGGTACAGTAAACAGGCAATCTTACAAAGGGGCCGCCGTGGCCGGGATCATATGGTAGTTGGATTTACAACTACCTATGCAATCAGTGCCTATCACCACTGATGTTGTGGGTTCAAAATTCTATCAGGGCGAGGTAGACAACAGTATGTGATAAAGTTTGTCAGTGACTTGCGACAGGTCTGAGTTTTCTCCGGGTCCTCCAGTTTCCTCCACCAACAAAGCTAGTCACCACGATATAACTGAAATATTGTTGAAAGTGGTATTAAACACCACCAAACAAACAAAACAATCTTACAAATACCATCATCAATATGCACAACATTGTACACTGTATTACAAAGTAACTAATATTAATATGATTGGAGTAACAGTTCTTGATTAATATTTTTCTAACAGAATCGTCCAGCAGGTGGAGTAACAGGACATAAAGTTTTATTTGCACAAGATCACAAACCTGTTGATTCGTTAACAGATGTTATTAAAATAGTTAAACCTACAGCAATAATAGGTAAGTTTTATTCCTGAAAATCAACAATATATTTCAACTGTTAGAATAGAAGACTTGTTTTGGAATTGCCTTGTTTAATTTGTTCATGCTATTAGAAGACTCGTTTTAGAATTGGCTTGTTTAATTTGTTCATGCTATTAGAAGATTCATTTTAGAATTGGCTTGTTTAATTTGTTCATGCTATTAGAAGACTCATTTTAGAATTGGCTTATTTAATTTGTTCATGCTATTAGAAGACTTGTTTTAGAATTGGCTTGTTTAAGTTACAGTCAAACCTGCTTTAGTGACCACTTCTATTAAGTGACAGTCAAACCTTCTTTAGTGACCAACTCTATTTAGTGACAGTCAAACCTTCTTTAGTGACCACCTCTATTAAGTTACAGTCAAACCTTTTTTAGTGACCACCTCTATTAAGTGACAGTCAAACCTTCTTTAGTGACCACCTCTATTAAGTGTACAGTCAAACCTTCTTTAGTGACCACCTCTATTTAGTGACAGTCAAACCTTCTTTAGTGACCACCTCTATTAAGTGACAGTCAAACCTTCTTTAGTGACCACCTCTATTAAGTGACAGTCAAACCTTCTTTAGTGACCACCTCTATTAAGTGTACAGTCAAACCTTCTTTATTGACCACCTCTATTAAGTGTACAGTCAAACCTTCTTTAGTGACCACCTCTATTAAGTGACAGTCAAACCTTCTTTAGTGACCACCTCTATTAAGTTACAGTCAAACCTTCTTTAGTCACCACCTCTATTAAGTTACAGTCAAACCTTCTTTAGTCACCACCTCTATTAAGTTACAGTCAAACCTCCTTTAGTCACCACCTCTATTAAGTGACAGTCAAACCTTCTTTAGTCACCACCTCTATTAAGTGACAGTCAAACCTTCTTTAGTGACCACTCTATAAAGTAATAACTTATATTGCATAACCTTAATTTTAAATACCTTTTACAGTGCATGTAAGGAATATTTGAAATTGTTGAACAGGTTATACGATATAACCTGGTTTGGGTCAGTTTACGCTTAATAAACAGCGAAGCGGTTTATGAAAAGCGTAAACTGACCCAAACCAGGTTATGCAAGTATATAACCTGTTCAACAATTTCAAATATTCCTTATAATTTAATTTTTACAACAAAATTTAATGATTCCTCGATTTTAATTACGATTATTTCATGTGACTATTTGAATTTGTCATTGGCGTATGAACACTTTGGTGACGTCACAATACCTTTCCCATGTAATAGAGTATAACAAAAATTTTCTACAGGCGGATTAGCCAATCAGATTGAAATATTCAAATCAAATTAAATTATTTCATATTAAATAAATCTGTATTTAGCTACCACCTGTCTTTTGTGACCATATTTCAATCTTCTCTTGAAAGTTCACATTAGACATGTTTGACTGTATTGTCAATATTTTACAAAGAATTGACTGAAAATAAAGATTGAAGATAGTAAGTATTCATTATCTATATGTGTGTGGGTTTTTTTTAGGGGCAGCAGCAGTAACTGGTGCATTTACAGAAGAAATATTAAAATTTATGGGAGAAATAAATGATAAACCCATTATATTTGCTCTGAGTAATCCTACTAGTAAAGCTGAGTGTACAGCTGAACAGGCTTATACTGCTACAAAGGTATTAATTAGAGGGGGAGAGAGGGGGGGAGGTCGGCTCTGAGTAATCCTACTAGTAAAGCTGAGTGTACAGCTGAACAGGCTTATACTGCTACAAAGGTATTAATTAGAGAGGGGTGGGGGGAGGTCAAAAAGTACTTCCCTTATTATTATATGATTGCAAGAAGAGTTTGAAGATACAGAATCTGTAAATCGAAGAACAGGCAACACAATGGCCAAAAGAAAAAGTACAAATGGACAAACAACAATCTACAAAACATACACATAAAACTAAAGATCGAGTAACATGAACCCCACTACAAACCGAGGGTGAACTCAGGTGCTCTGGAAGGGTAAGCGGTTTCTGCTCCACTAGTGCCAACCGCTGGTTAATGTATGTACAAACCTGGTGATAGTATGTAGTATGGGTATGTCATCATCGTTTTTGGTGTCCATTTGTAAACACAAAGTTTTTCTACTATAACTGAACTTCTATTTGATTGATCATTCAGAAACAATGGTCCTTGGCATAGAATAAAGGTTTTGATTGATTTTGGAGATTATAGTCATCATGTTTCACAATATAAGACCCAAAGATGCCAACTGTTGACTTGCTGCTGTCATATCAGACCTGATTAATTAAACATCTAAAACTAAAAACATCATTTATTTACTATCTTTGTCGAATTTGTAACCGACTCCTACTTTGCCTATAAATTTACTGTACATAAAATGCCTGCCAACAGCAACATGCAGTTTTATATACTTTTCAAGAAGTTATTGTTGTTTACACATAAATTCTATCTTAATTGTCCAAATTCAATGAGAAGATTGGAGTTGAAAATAAATGTTTTCAAACCCACCAACAGATGTTTTCCTGAAATATTCCTACAGAATTTGATTGTTGAAACAAAAATATTCTGATTCATATTGCTTGTTGTGATTTACATCATTATATTTATTTTTTACATTTATTTAAAAAAAATGTTTTTCAGGGAAAATGTGTGTTTGCTAGTGGTAGTCCATTTCCACCTGTAACAGTCAATGGTAAAACTCTGAGTCCTGGACAGGGGAACAATGCTTACATCTTCCCTGGGTTAGCTTTAGCTATCATTGTCAGTGATATTAGAAAAGTGACAGAGGAAATATTCTTAGAATCTGCCCAGGTAAGAATCATTATCAGTGAAACCTGTCTAAGCTGAACTTCATTGGGTTTTGTTTGGAATAGACAGGTTTTTGGATAAGACAATGTTGAAGATTTTCCTTAAATCTCAATTTTTGTCTTTTTCCCAATCAGATTTAAAAAAAAATATTTTAAATTTAATATAGTGATGTTTTATTCAGTGATATTTTAATTCTTTGGATTTTTGTTTACAGAATTACTGTCTAGAGCTAAGTTAGCAAAATGTTTTGTGATTTTGAAATTGCTGTTTTGTATTGAAATAATTTATGTGTCAAGATTGAATTTCACAGAACATTTTTACAAGCTAAGACAGCATGGCAAATATTACTACTTATCCAATTTTGGCTATCCTATTTAGGCCCTTGGATTTGATTTCTCTCAAACCCTTTAAATTGGTTGGCTTTCCAGTCTTTTGATATACAGATTTATCAAACTAAATATTACTGGTTTAACCCTTACACACTTATGTGCATATCCCAAGCGAGGGCCTAGATTTTCACTGACTGCTAATGCACACTCAATACAACATCGTTTAATGAAGTTTGTCAGAGATTCATGGCAGATCAGTGGTATTCTCCACTTTCATTAAAATTACTTAATTTAACTTGGTAGAAATGTGTAAGTAAACTACAATGCATATACTGTGGTTGGTTTGCTATGTAAGTGTAAACTACAATAAATTGATGGTATATTTTTGTTTTTATTGAAAATCACATTTCAGTTCCTGTATTTTTTGGTAGCAGCAATTTATGTATACCAGTCCCTCTCTTATAAGACCACCCCTTCTGCAATTAAAAGGTGGTTTTGTAAGAGGGGTGGCCTCTCTTGAGGGGGACAATATAGTAGTATTTTATTATCTCGATGCATCAGAAATCTTGCCTGATAAGGGATGGGCAACTTTCAAGAAGAATGACCTTATAAAATAGAGAATACTGTACCATATAGAGAATGTCTTTATGAAAACTTTGAATGTCAACTTTCTGTTTATGATATTTTTTCAACACCTATTAATTTATTTCAAAAGCTTTTGGCAGAAATGGCAATTCAAGAAGACCTGGATCAAGGGAGAGTGTATCCCCCACTATCTAAAATAAGAGAAGTTTCTACCAAGCTGGCAGTAGGTCTGACAAAATATGCCTATAAAAATAAACTGGCCTTGAAGTACCCTGAACCAGAAGATAAAGATAGAACAATACGAGCTCATCAGTATACCACTGGATATGAAAGTTTTGTACCAGAGATGTATGAGTGGCCACCACAAAAAAGTAGTCAACTTTAAATGTGTTTAATGAATTTGAAATTTCCTGATATTTTTTCGGGGAACAAAATTCCTTTGATGATATTAACAAATATATACTTTTAAAAAATCTTTTGGTAAGAACTACATCTAGTTATAGTTTTTCCAGATTTTTGTGATGTTTCAACATCCAACATTTATTAGGTTAAATATTAAATGTTTCTTAACCATGTAGAAAATTGTAAAAAATTGAGTTGTAGATATTTACTGAAACTGATTATAAAATGTCATACTGTAAAGGTGGTAAAATTCAAGTGAATTAAAATGAGCTAATCGCTAATTTTTAATTTCGTCATTGTGTTCACATAAAAAATCAATATTTAAAGTGACGGCATTTCTGCAGGTTTTCATTTGCACGAATTTATGTAGTCTACTCGCGAAGACAGCGGGAAAAAAAACCTTGTGACAATAAACACTTACATAGTACTTAATTAGATGTATTTTAGTGGAAATTTATTCACCTCAGCAATATAGACTTATCTTGTTTTACTGTCTGTGTTAATATGGTCAGCTGTGATAGTATGTTAACTTTTGAGTTTAAGACAATCCTAGTAGATAGTTTTTTTTATGACAACACAACATTTCCAGTCATATTATATCACTGATATGTAATCATTGGTTATCATCCTGTAAACACAATGGTTTTTCACAATAACTTAATTTCTGGCTATTGGACCTATCCTTCTGAAATATTAACACAATGACCTTTTGTACATAATAAAGGTTCTGATATATTTTGGGGAATCTAGTCCAACCTGTTTCCAAACAAAAGGCCCAAAGGCACCAAATATGGTCGTTGCTGCCACAATAAGCTGAACCTTTTATTTATATATTTTTGCCCGTTGGAAATCTCGTTATTAAGATAGGAGTCCGATTATCTACAATCTATTTCAAGTAGACTGTTGTTTGTTTGTCTTGTGTATTGGAGTGTAATGTGAGCCTGAGTATATACTTGTGCTGTTGTGGTTGATTAATTTGTTGACAATCTATATTTAACTTTATATTGTTATTTTAGTACAGCCAAAACATGACTGTGTTGTTATGTCTTCAATATATAATATATACAGTGAAATCTGTCTACAGCCAAACAACTTTGAGACAATCGGTATTATTTACATTTTTGTATCAAGTATTAATCAATTTTAACTTGATTTTGGTAAAACAGAAATATTATATTTTTGTAATTTTTATACTTGTTTTACATATGCAAATTGAGCATATCACATGATACATTTTTGTATATTAATAAAAGAAAACATTTCTGGGTATTTACATATATATTTAATTTTTGATAAAGACATTTTATGCATATTCCGAGATCCCTTGGTCTCCTGAACGATTTTCATAAGTTTACTGCAGCTTCGAGGGGTATCCTCCTTTGTGTCATTGAAGGGAATATGTAATAGAGTTCATATCTTAACCATAGATCCTCAAACATGACTAGAATATTGAAATAAATGTACAGAACCGAGTCAAAACTTACCTGTGCCATATTTTAATCAATATAATATAAGATATTATTCACTTTTGTGAAGTTTACACACCATGTTCTTTCCAGATTTTCCCATATGTTATTTTGTTGCTTTGTGATTTAAATTTTTGTTTTTCATTTCTTCAATTTTATCCAGAAAAAACAAAAATTGGTATCTGTCTATTGCGGTCATCTATAATAAACTAGTCAATGTATGATTCAATGTTTTTATTGTACAATAAGAAAAAGTTATTTTCAATACTTTTCATCGTGCAAGGAGGGCAATCTTTGAACAATTATATTTTTCACTAGAAAAGTGAAAGACACTTTTTAAAAATTCATATAGATGATTCAATTAAGATTTCACATTTTACAATAGCAGTATTTTATTTATCTGACACATCCTTATTATATGTGGTCCTTTGTTGGGAGGTATCGATGTTTGGGAATTTACAAATTTTTGTAGTTGTTGTGTTTTGACTATAATTAGATCTTTTGTGGTATAATGATACCCATTTTTGTACATGCATTGTGTTTAGTTTTTAAAAATAAACTTTGATGCATAAAATATTTATGATATATATAGTCATGTCTTTGGTTTATTATAGAACGTAGAATTAATTGTACTATTACCTGTAAGTACAAACAGAAATACAATGTGCCTATTGAATCCCTTGATCAAAGGGAGGTAAATGCTACATTAGAGATTTTGTATTATAAAAACTAACGTGTGTTGGTCATCATATTTTATTTTCACATTATAATCTGAAATTTTTGACTATTATGCATTAAAGATATTAATATTAATTTATTGAACCAGATGTATATTGTTGGTTCATAGATTATATTTGTATGGTAGTATTTATAACTTAAATCCTCCATAGAAATTCTCTATAGCTTAGCATCAGTATTTATCATAGTTTATATACATTATATTTCTATGGTAGTATTTATAACTTAAATTGCCTAAAGATTATACATAGTATCAGTCAAAATATAAACAAATATGATTTCTAGGGTAGAAATCCTCTATAGCTTAGCATCAGTATTCATTGTTATTTATATAAATTATGTATCTATGGTGACCATCTGTCAAGTTTCTAAATTGATGTAACCCGTTTGACGCACAAAAATATGCCTCGACCCAAAGAAATTTATCAGGAATTACAAATGTAAAATAGTTTTATTTAGGCCATAAAAAGTTAATTTCTTGGTTCTCAGGCCCACCCGCATGTGGAAATTCGTTGCCGCATTGCCGATTTTATTGCAAATATAGTATAACATTTTTTTTTAATGCGGTAGCGCTGTCCGTACGGAAAAACAACCGCATCCGTTTTTTCTCTTATATCGCGTGGTCGGTGAAACGCTTTAAAACGCATCATGCTTAAATGAGATTTAAAGCATCGTTATGACAATGTATAAATAAAAAACGTGTTTCCGTTTGACAATCGTTTCTGTGCAAATTCGGCACAAATGTTTGCCAGTTTTACCAGGGAACATAATAGGGGGCTTCTCCGAAGCTTGTACCTTATTGGAATTGTTTACGGAGATAAAAAATGGTACGTTGGGATCAGCAGATTTGACGTTTCCATAAAAATTAACCACTTGTGATGTTTCTGCCACCATCGGAAGAAATAAAATTGAAATTTTCTATAAAGTAATGAAAAGATTTATACATTGCCATATTTTTCACAAAAAAAAAAAAAGAAAAAATGCCTCCCTCATCACTTTTTACAGCAGTAAAAGGATAAAAAAAATGCCGCCCTCCCTCATCAATTTTGACAAAAAAGGGCCTGAGAACCAAGTAATTAATTTTGCATGGCCTTAGCTCATTTTGCATTAATGTAATCTTTTTTATCTCTAGATTGTCTCCCATCTAAATTTGTTGTTTATTTACCTTGTTAAACATCATGCATAAAATAAATACAAAAATAGTTAGTTAGTCTGATATTATTAGCTCACATGACCCTTTGGGTCATGTGAGCTTTTGTCATCACTTTGCGGTCGTCATCCGCGTCTGTAAACTTTTCATACTTTCTTCTTCTTCTTTGAAACCACTAAACTGATTTAGACCAAATTTGGCAGAAATGTTCATTAGGAGATCCTCACTGAATTTGTTATTTTGGTACAGATCGGAAATCCAACATGGCCACCAGGGCCAATAATGTGTTCTGATTGGTTGAAAATCTTCTGGTGAGAAACTACTCAGCCGATGGAATTGTAACATTTTAGAAATGATGACTGGATGGTCATCTACTAAATTTGTTATTTTTGTGCCGATCGCATATCCAAGATGGCCGCCATGACTCGACTTAGTTTTAACATAGAACCCTATGGGAAAAATGTTTAAAAATGTTTTCCTCTGAAAGCAGTAAGTCAATTTAAAGCAAACATGGCATGAATGGTCCGTAGGTGGTCAACTTTCAAAATAATGTCATGTGACCCGGACCTCCATCCAAGATGGCCACCATCAGCGAACATAGTTTTAACATAGGACCCTATGGAAAAAATGTTTAAATTTTTTTTCCTCTGAAACCAGTAAGCCAATTTAAATCAAACATGGCATGAATGGTCCTTAGGTGGTAAACTTTTAAAATTATGTCCTGTGACCCCGACCTCCATCGAAGATGGCTGCCAACAGCGAACATAGTTTTAACATAGGACCCTATGGGAAAAATGTTTAATTTTTTTTTCCTCTGAAACCAGTCAGCAAGTTTAAAGCAAACATGGCATGAATGATACTTAAATGGTCAACTTTCAAAATTATATCCAGTGAGCCAGACCTCCATCCAAGATGGCTGCCATCAGCGGACCATTGGACCGTATGGGAATTTCATTGAAAAACCTTTTTGTGAGAAACTACTCAACAAATTGAATGTTTTGCATTATATGAATGTTACTTGGATGGTTCTACACCAGATCTATTATTTTGGTGCAGATCGGAAATCTAACATGGCTGCCAGGCCAGGGTCAATAATGTGTTCTGATTGGTTGAAACTTTGAAGATCTTCTTGTCAGAAACTCAGCCGATGGAATTGTAACATCATGGAAATGATGACTGGGTAGTCCTCTACTAAGTTTGTTATTTTTGTGTCAATTGGAAATCCAAGATGGCAGCCACCGGGCGACTTATTGTGACCTATGGGAATTAGGATCCAACCTCCTTATTGGAAATCAAACATAGCAGCGAGGGGCAGATAATGCTTTCTGACTGGTCAATCTTTAAAAATCTTCCTGTCAGAAACTACTGAGCTGATTTAATTGATTTGTGGTATGAATGATCTATGGATGGTCCTCTACCTAAATTTGGCGTAATAAAAAAAAAATCCTGTGTTTCCGGTAACATGCTTGAAAAAAAGTGTTGATCGGTTGGTCATTTTTTTTATTTTTCCAAATTTTTTTACACAGGTTATATAGGGGATTCATCTTCACTTTAACAGTGCTTGTTCAAAAATGTCACAAACAGTTTGGGAAAGTACCAAAAATTAAGGTTGGTCAGGTTACCAGAAATGCAGGATTTAAAAAATATTTTCCTTGTGTATTTGGTGCCGATTGGAAATTCAAGGTGACCTCCATTGACAGATGAAGTTTAACATACCGTTAGTTCCTTTACCAAAATTGTAATTTTGGTGCTGATCGGTTATTAAACATGGCTGCTAGGGGTAGATAATGTTTTCTGATTCGTCAATCTTTAAAAATCTTCTGGTCAGAAACTACTGATTCAATTGAATTTATTTTCTGGTGTGAATGATCTATGGATGGTCCTCTACCTAAATTCTAAATTTGGTTCCGATTGGAAATTCAAGATGGCCGCCATAGACAAACAAACTTTAACATAGAAGCCTACAAGACCCAATGGGAATTTGTACTGAGTTGTTCTTCTCAGAAAGTACCAAGCCAGTTGACTTGATTTGTTCTATGCTGCTCCTATCTGCAAACAGAAAGACTTGAAAAATATGCTTGTTGATAACCTTCTTCCAGAATTAGAACTTAAGCAGTCTAATATACTTGCCATGGGAGATTTTAATTTTGACTTTAGGTTTTCAGAATTTATGGAGCACACATTCAATAGTATGCAAATTGTGTCTTTAAGTCGCAAGAAAATATGAATCTGTGTTAGACTTCACGTTCCTAAGGATTTACCCTGCCAATTATTACCAGGTGAGTGATGACAAGCTCTCCAGAGCCTCTAGTTTTTTTGAAAGTTTAATTATTGTTTCATATATTTGTTAATAAAAACGTAGATATCTAATTTAGTGTGTAGGACATATTTTTGTTACAACCATCACCAGGTAACACACAAAGTCAACCATCACCAGGTAACACACAAAGTCAACCATCACCAGATAACACAAAGTCAACCATCACCAGGTAACACACAAAGTCAACCATCACCAGGTAACACACAAAGTCAACCATCTCCAGGTAACACACAAAGTCAACCACCACCAGGTAACACACAAAGTCAACCATCACCAGGTAACACACAAAGTCAACCATCACCAGGTAACACACAAAGT
>MJUT01051703.1:26234-37271 GCA_002080005.1 Gigantidas platifrons
CTAAAACTCAATAAATATATGCTTCCACATCATTTTTTTCACTGTTTAAGTAAGCTGGATGTTCAAATGTACTGTTACAGCCAAATAATATTCTAAAACATGAAATTCAAATTGACAATTTGAAAAACTATCAGAAAATGCTAAGCAGTCAAAATATTTTTTCTGCGATCACTTAAATTACCAGGTTTTTACTACATAATTTTTAATTAAAACTGCTTTCTATAGCCTTATATTATTTTGTAAGTACATTGTACATGTATTCTAACTGAAACTATCAAAATTTACCAGGAAAAATGTGTAAGATTGAAAAAAATCCAATCATGATATCACCATATTCTATATTTAAAGTCGACAAAACTGCCGCATGATGAATTTTTTTAAATTCTTAATATCAACCATATTTTCAATATTATATGCCCTTCTACTGCAAAAACACATTCAATAACATATTCTCAATAATTATAAAGCCATAAACAAAAATAAAATGAGTTGCAATACCCGGTGTCCATGTATATCAAGTGTTTGGGAGCAATATTCCAAAATATTACATAACATGCGTTTTGACCATGTAATCTGACACCACAATGCATTTTGTAACATTTTTGTATGAAAAATGTCACTCTGGGTCTGTTGTGACATTTTAGGCTAATTTGAACATGATAGCAACAAAAGATAATTTTGACGTTTTTCTCCTTAAGGTGTAAAGCACTAATTAATTTCTTCAAGGTTTTCTACTAAATTTGTGTTTTTTCGAGCTTACCTGGTCATTTTATCTTAAGTTTAACCTTTCCAAGACCATATATTTTCTGAAACGTACATGATTCCTCTACGTTCTGTCAAAATATCAGGGCATGTTTAAAATCTTGCAGTGAAATGCCATGCTACGGAAAGCACCTACTCTAAAAATAGCTCGGTCATTCCCAAGAAATTCAGTATTTATAGGTCATGCATCAAATCCTCCATAGAGGTATTGAAATACAACTAAGTCCGCCAATTTGGGCTCAAAATAATCCCTATATATTTAACTTCAATTATCAATTTTAATTAATCCATTCCATTCAGTAGTTTTCACAATACTACAAAGTGAAAGAAACTTTTATCTTGAAAAGGGACTACTTTCGTATATATTCCAAGCTCTGATTGGTGAATTAGTGGTTTGACACCTAAACAGCTGTGTATGTAACGTAATGCCTGTTTTGATTAGACAGCGTCAGATATCCGCTGGCATCGATTGTCCGATTGATTCCGTCAAACAATTTGCGCATGCGGAAACGATATATCCGGATAGAGTGAAAATATAAAGACACTCATCAGAATAGAGATAATTGTAACGTATTTGAAAATTTTGAAGACATCAATTATGATTTCATGATCTTAAATATCCGTTTGCTGGTTCCAATAAATCACAGTTACTATATTAATTTACACCATGAAATCAGCCACTGATGTCGACAAATATTCACATACAATGCAGTAATCTTCCAAATGGTAGCAAATATTCGTTGAATTCTTAATTTCGAGGTGTAATACTATCCACACTAAATCCACGGTAATCATTGGTTCACGGTGGATAATAATGAACTCACAGTAATACCTTTTACACGTTTAATTCGTGATATTGATATTTGTGGTCATTACGGTACATTGTATATCGTCATTGTTGTTTTTACCTATCTCATGTAAACATTAAAAGTTTACCCTCCAATACAACATTAATAAATACATGTAAAAAGAAGTTTTCGACCTTAGAAATACATACATGTACAAAAACAACATAAAGATCAATAAAAAAAACAACAACAAAACAAAGTAAAGTGATTTAAAATCTATTTAAAAACCGTTCCGGAAAGGTTTACACGAATTCACATAAAATATATAAACACGTGATTGACAACATGTTCAAAAAAGGTTTTCATGAATTTTCATAAAAACATGTGATTGGCAACATGTTCAAGAAAGGTTTTCAAGAATTTACATAAAACCATGTGATTGGCAACATGTTCGAGAAAGGGTTTCATGAAATTACATAAAAACACGTGATTGACAAGATGTTCAAGAAAGGATTTCATGAATTTACAAAGAAAAAACGTTACATGTTCAAGGATTTCATGAATTTAAATAAAAACACGCGATTGACAACATGTTCCAGAAAGGTTTTCATGAATTTACATAAAAATGCGTGATTGACAACATGTTCATTAAAGGATTTCATGAATTTACCTAAAATCACGCGATTGACAACATGTTCAAGAAAGATTTCATGAATTTACATAAAAACATGTGATTGACAACATGTTCAAGAACAGTTTTCATGAATTTACATAAAAACACGTGATTGACAACAAGTTCAAGAGCGGTTTTCATGAATTTACATAAAAACACGTGATTGACAACATGTTCAAGATCGATTTTCATGAATTTACATAAAACACGTGATTGACAACATGTTCAGGAGAGGATTCCATGAATTTACATAAAAACACGTGATTGACAACATGTTCAAGAAAGGATTTCATGAATTTATATAAAAACACATGATTTACAACATGTTCAATAACGGTTTTCATAAATTTCCCAAAAAAAACACGTGATTGACAACATGTTCAAGAACGGTTTCCATGAATTTACATAAAAACACGTGATTGACAACATGTTCAGGAAAGGATTTCATGAATTTACATAAAAACACGTGATTGACAACATGTTCAGGAAAGGATTTCATGAATTTACATAAAAATACGTGATTGACAACATGCTGAAGAACGGTTTTCATGAATTAATATTACAAAACGTGATTGGCAACATGTTCCGGAAAAGTTTACACGAATTTATATAAAAACAGTGATTCGAAATGGTTTACACGATCTTACATAAAAACCGTGATTGAAAAACATGTTCTGGAAAGGTTTGCAAGAACTTACATAAACATCGTGATTGCCCACATGTTCTGGAAAGGTTTGCACGAATTTACATAAAAACCGTGATTGACAACATGCTCCGGGAAAGGTCTACACGAACTTACATAAAAACCGTGATTGCCCATATGTTCTAGAAAGGTTTACACCAATATACATAAAAACCGTGATTGACAACATGTTCTGGAGAGGTTTACACGAACTTACATAAAAACCGTGATTGACATGTTCTGGAAAGGTTTACACGAACTTATATAAAAACCGTGATTGCCAACATGTTCTTGAAAGGTTTACCATAATTTATATAAAACCGTGATTGCCAACGTGTTCCGGGTAGGTTTACGCGAATTTACATCACTTTAAAAACTGTTTTGTATCTTTAAAACTACTGCTGGTGATCTAATTGAAGAGGGTATGATGTTCAACGCCACGTTCAACAATATTTCAGTTATATCGTGGCGGTCAGTTTTATTGGTGGAGAGAACCGGAGGATCCGGTCTGTTGCAAGTCACCGACAAACTTGATCACATAATATAGCATCGAGTACACATCGCAATGAGCGGGATTCGAACTACAACTTTAGTGGTGATAGGCACTGATTGCACAGGTAGTTGTAAATTCAACTACCAGACGATGACAACCACGACTGTCTCTAATGTAGACGTCATCAGTGTTGAATGCGGGAAAACCTCCATAACGTCTTCGTAAATACGGACCAAATGTCATTAGGGGAATAGTTCAAAGTAATAGTTTATGCTTTCTGGCAACATTTTCTTCCTCCTCCACAAAAACCCGGTGTATAATAATAGTTGTGTATTCTGACAGTACTAAATAAAAAGAATTCGCAACGGGCAATCAAAAATGAACAATCCAGAGAAACTGGCAATATATTGTACACAATACGAAGACAAACAAAAGCAAAAGACATAACAAGGATCCCACCAAAAACAGGGCTGAAGTCAGGTAGTCAGGTGCTCGCGAATGATCAGCAGCTTATGTTTCTTTGTATGACATCCGCCGTGTTACTCGTGCATACAGTCAAATCCGGTAAAAGTCTTAGCAGTGATAGAGGAAAGAAAACATCTACGTAAAAAGTAAAAGATCCATTGTCATTTAAGATATGGATATTTTTTAACAGACAACCAGATTGTGATGACGACAGTAGAATTTGTTAGCGATCATTTCAACCTCGGAGTAACGTAGCCTTGTTCTAGTAGCTTTTCTGTCAGTAGCGGAGACCTGTTCAGAGAATCACTGTTCTGGGCACAAGTTCTGGAATAACGTATGAGTTGTGAAATGTCAACTCCATATGCTGGTGATGCTTGAATATTGCTGCTGATGAAGGGACAGTTGACTATTGGAAAAGTGAAGTCGTAGAGTTTTTTTTTATTTTTTTTATTTATCTTTCTCTGTCGTAGATTTCAAGGTGAAGGTCAAGATAAGAAGAAGCATTTTGAGTATCAGTAGTATCTTTTACTTCAAACTCATTTGGATGGATGCGATGTAGATAATCACCGAATTGTTCAGTGATAGAACATCGTCTATATAGCGGAAGCTGGAATTGAAGGGCTGGGATAATTATTTATATGAATATAATGTTTGTATGTTATCAGTAATTAATTTGGACATAATCCTTTTGACCTGACCAACGAATATTGTCAGTGTAAATTACTAACTCGGTCAGTGTTACGTCAATCACAGATGACCTTACCGTTAAAAAAAAAAATAATGTCCGTTTTGAAGGTTTCGTACTATCGGACTCGATGTTGTACTAAATATATTATCTGTCTCAACTCTGATATCTGCCGTTATTCTATATCTATATCATAGATAATACAGTCGAACATGTAGTAAGAGGTCACCGTTACGACAAAGAAAAAGTGATCTTTAAAGACGGGTGAACTCTTAAAAGAGAATCAATTCATATGAAAATTGTCAATGACAGGAAAAGAAAAAAGATGACATTTTAACACATGTGACTGTTTGGGCAGACAGCTTGGGCAGGTTCGACTGTATATTTAATATAAATAAGATTACTATCTCTATATTCATGAATAAAATTGCACTTACAAGAACATAATGCTTAGCAATATATATAATCGATAGCAAAACAAAAAAACAGGTTGCTTTTTAAATTTGAGCCTCGACTTCATATTTTGTATTTAAAATCCAGATTTAATTAAATTGCAAACGATTGTACATGTCAATTCAATTTCAATTGTGAAGTTATGTTGTACTAATCATACTGTATGTTAGTAATATATATCTTAATTATCTCAAAATAAATTATTAACAAAAACGTTGATATCTAAATTAGTACTACTTGAACAAACATTATATAGATTCGTGGGTTAGTTGCATTGATGTAGCACAACATTATGTAACCTCGTTCTGGATTAAAGCCTCACAATGAGTTCGTTATTGCAACGCATTGCAACGCACTCGTTCTGGACGAAATCATATACCCGTAGAAATATGTTGACGATGCTATGGACTTTGGGTTTAATGTTTTCAACTATTGCAGGTAATCTATGTTCTGTATCGGTCATGTAATGGTGAGCGTGCTCGTCCCGAGTGCGACAAATGTTGCATTTGAATCCCTGTCGGATCAAAGATTATAAAATTGGAATTCGCTGCTTCTCGGATAAAAATGGTACCTGAAGAAAAAAAGAGCACAGGCTGGTTGGCTTGGAATCAAGAAAATATGTCCGAGTTGGCATGTTGTTTTCGTGAAATAGTATTGTAAAAATCAAACTGAACGTGTTGGTCTTGTACAAAGCCGACATAATCAGAATGGAAATTGTTCTCGCCTTGATAATCAGAATGGAAATTGTTCTCGCCTTGATATAGCTGAAAAATTGTCAGTTGGCGTTAAACAACAATTATTCACTCGCTAACTTGGCTTGATTTTATTTAATGCTGAATGTAAGATATTATCTCTAAATACACATATATAGTGGTCACTTGATTTGACCTTTTTTGGGAGGGTTGTTTTCTTTTTTTTTCTTTTTTTTGTTTGTTTGTTTGGTTTTTTTTTCTTTTTGCAAAATGATTAACTTGATGACCAAGAAAATACTTTGGTCACATATGGTCACATATTTGGAAGATATTCATTCTTTGTATTTCTCGTCCAGTTTTGATCCTTTTTTGTTTGAATTGATTGTGTTAAGAGTTTGTCCACATATACCTCTAACTCTTATGGTGTCCGAGATAAACTCTACTGAAAGGTGCCAAATTTAAAAAAATGCATTTTCTCATTCGTCATCCATTATCAATGCAGTTTTTTTGAGACATGCTTTTAACATTTGGTGGGATAACTGGAAAAGTGAGAACAATAAATACAGTGATATTCGAAAAACAAAATAAAATTATTAACAATGGAAATAAGTAGAAACTTAAATTGTAACCAAAGCAAAAAACAAAGCGATAGATGAGAAAGGCAATTCGATAAATTAAAACTAATAGCGCATGAAACTGATGAAATAAGCGCGCAAATATAGCAAATAGGAGGCTTAGTTAAAAACTACCATAGTAAAAAAAAAACAGAGGCAGCGAAAATTAGATCTCTTGTTAAATGGGCGGAAGAAGAGTAAAAATCAAGGAGATATTTCTTTAACCTTGAAAAAAGCGGCGCCAAGAAAAGGTATTTTTAGAATTAAGACGTCAGATTGTAATAATAAGTATGACAATGACTCGATAATGAATGAGCAGGGTTTTTTTTTACTCCAAACTTTTTTCAATGAGAAGGGTGGGGTGAAAATAGAGCACATTAACTTAAAAAGGTATATTGTTAATAAATTGGACAATAACGAAAAAGAGATGTTTCCCAAAGACATTTTCTTAGATAAAATTTGTAAAGTTATTAAAATATTGAAACCAAATAAATCTGTGATTAAAAATTCTTTGCTCCTTGTATACTAATTTAATTATATTCTAGAGTTTTCCAGAAAGTGTGACATTGTTTACAAACATAAACAATATATAGAAATATCAAGAACATATCAAAATTCAAGGTCAAAATTAAAAACCTATTTGCACTGATGATGTAATACAGCAACAAAAAATATTCTCATGAACAACATCATATCTCATATTTATTTTTATGCATAGCATATGTAACATATTCTTTTCTTCTTTCTATGTTCTGAAGCATTGATAGCAGAAGAGAAACTAATTCACGTTGAGACTCCATGATCGCACCAACAAGTAGCACTTTCTGAATTTTGTATCACACCATCTCACTACCAAACTTTCAAGTTTGATGTCAAAGCGGAATATGACGCAATTACACAGTTATTTACAGTTTCTGGGACTTCTTTTTACCAGATAGTGATTGGTGGAAACGCAAATCGTGCTGCTATGATAAGACGAGGGAATCCTGCAATGTTTGGATACAAACAATATGTCTTTTTAGGTCTGTATAAGACTAGCATACGTGTACTGTTTTCGGAAATCAGACTTTATTTTTCCGTCATTGTTTTTATCTTATTATTTATTATACTCAACATATTTTCCGGCTTAATAAAGTATGTTTTCCTTTTTTTTGGGGATCAATACGTTACATTTGCACATAGACAACGTTTTAATTGTTCTTTTTTCTGACAAAACTAGAAAGGAATCCTGGAATATATAAAATATAAACTACTTATTATATAGATAGGTGTTAAATATGGAGATTTATCCGTGAAATAAATTCCGGTATTTCACATGTGAAATATTAGTTTTATCCCGCCATAACTACTTTTAGACAACTATAAGTGTGGTGGTTACGTCCCTTGTTGTGTTACGGTGAATACACCCACGATTGTAAACTGAAACAATTAAACAAATGAAAATAAATTTGTAGTACTTTTATAAATTATTTTAATTGAATCATTTTATTTATACATTAAAATCAAACACTTGCTTATTCTAAATCGAATCATTTCACTAGCATAACACAACAGATTTAAATATAAACAATCAACGGCAGCACATTGTCAGTTTCCTTTCACCACCCCTTTTCAATGACAAATAGTCTGCTTTGAACAATCTTAAAATAAAAAAAAAACACACACAAAATGTCTTATTATTTTGACGCATATACGGCAGCTGTAGTCTCCCAATTTTTAGAAGAAAATGATTTTGACTTGGAAAATGTGGAAATGCCAGAATTTAATATTATAGATGTCCAAACAAATGTTCCAAATTCCATTGGCAATACAAATGAAAATGCATATCAAACTAAAGCCCAACGGGTAGATTTCAGAACGTTTTATTTGAGGACATTGATGCATTCCTTAAGTTCCAATTCAGTTACACATGAAATACACACGACTCGGACAATAATACATCGTGCCTGGTTCCACATATCAATCGGACTGACATAAGTTACAATTGCAATGAATTTTTCCACAACAACTTTACAAATCTGCCCATATTCAAATAGAATTATTATGATAAATACATAAACTTTTTTCATCGAAGCAGCAACACTTGACTTGTTTGAATGTGCGGTCATATTGATTACACTCTATCATTGCTCGTAGATTCATACGCGTGGAATGAAATATAAGAATAAAATAAAATGGTATAAAAGAAACTTGGAAGTCTATATAATAAACAGTATTACTAATCGTAGATTTTGAATATCAAAATAAGACCACACGTGACTGAACACGCATTAAGGATTAAACTCGTGGGCGGAACAAGTTCCGCCCACTCATTTAGTCATTATGCGTACTTCGGTCACTCGTGGTCTTATTTTAATATTCAAAATCTACGATTAGTTATATTATATTTTCTCTGTTGTGGGATGAAATAAATGTTGGAGAATATCGAAGGGGCAATCAAAATTGGACAATCCAGAGCAACAGGTAACATATGATACACAAGATACAGACAAAAACACAACACAGTATACGTTGGCCACCACTACACACAAAACAAACACAAACAACGCAAAAACAGGAAGAAAAGACGAACCGAGCGTCGTTTTTATGCGGAAATCGTAGCATACATCACGACACAGAACTCAGAACTTTAAGACACATAATAGGACAACACAAAACACTAAAAAGATTAGCGACACGGACCCCACCAAAAGACCGGGATGAACGCTTCCGAAAAAGGCGAACACATTATAGTGCTAATATAAATATACTTAAGTGTTGCTATTATTTTTTACAACTTGACAAGACTAACACGAAGGGTACTACTGGTGGACCAGGAACTCTCTGTTTCTAGTGGGGTTCGTGTTGCTCGATCATTAGTTTTCTGTGTAATGTTTTGTGTAATATTTTGTAGATTGCTTGTCCTTTTGTCTTGTCTGCTTTGGTCATTATATTGTCTGTCCGTCTTCGAATTACGGCTTATTACCTTTTGGTATCTTCAAACATTTTGTTTCATACTTCTATTGTTTATTTAAGATCATTTTTTAAATGCGGACGAGTACAGGCAGTTTTGGATCAGCTGGAGGGACGGACATATTAAAGCAGGCAGGGGTCTTGAAGAAAATGACGAAGCAACAGTGTTTGTACAATGGAATGATAGCGATCCTTTAAATATTACATCGTTGGCAGTCTACTCTAACCTTAAGAGTAAATTCATCATGCATATAAAAAAGGTGAGTCTATATATCAGATGTTCCGTAACGGTTAACCAAGTCAAGTTGGCCACCGTACAACTTTCGAAGTGATGACTTCAACTTATTCCTTGGTTCAGTAGCTTCCTGGTTAGCATCAACTCTCTATCAAGGAAATGCTGATAGGAACCACAAACTCTGGAATATCGAATCAACTGAGAGATGCATACTCCATATACAGGCATTGCTGGAATGTTGCTTCATATATATGGAAAGTTCACAATGGGAAAATTGAAATCATCTCTTTTGTCGTAAAGTTGCGTTCTTAACCGCTCCTGAAATACTGCGTGTAGGAGAGAAAGAATAATAAGCACTAACTTGTATGTGCCAATTTTACAGTCTGTGTTTACACCAAACCTGATATTAAACACATAATATTTTAAACTCGATGGAAACACCCTGAGAATAACAGCATCCAGACCTCACAACTGAATTAATATAACATTTTTAAGAAGGTGATGATAATTTCTTTATTTTATCGTTCATCGTGCTACATGAGAGGGTTAACATTTAGCTAACATGTGAAAAACACTAAAACGTGGACCGGTCATTTCACTAAAAGGGCAAGTGTGGGCCCATAAAACAAGTTTAACCCCGCCACTTTTCATTGTACCAAACCAGGAATTTAAGCGGCAATCTATCTATACTGTAAATATCGACTTTGTTTCTTACTATGTTTTTTTTCAATTGGATTTTAGAACTGTTACGACAATTGGATAATATTTGTTTTTCATTTTATTTCTACGATTTTATTTTCTTTTACTTTTCGAACTGTTCGGACAGTGGGGTATTTTTTGTTTTCCATTTTATTTCTACGATTTGTGTGTTGAAGTTTGGAAATGTTCCTACAGTGTAGAATTTTTGTGCTGTTTTTCATTTTTATTATTATCCTACGTCTCCGTTTTAGAAAATTGGATGCGGTACAATAGATCATTAGGGCAGCGTGTAGATGTTGGGATACTCGGCGTTGTGACTGTAACATCCGCGGTTGACTGTGCAAGAAGATGTCACCAACACGTCAACTGTAACCACCTCAACTTTAGACGAATTAGTATGAAATGTGAACTTGTAGGAGCTCGTAAAACAGATTCAAAATCTAACACAAACTATGATGTATATTCACAATGTTAAAGGCCTTTATATATTGTATATTATTTTGTGTTTAGTATCAACTTCGAAAGAGATACTGTGAATTTATCTAAGTTAGTTTTCATGGTTGGGGGTAAACATATAATTTTCGTTGCTATATAAATTTGTGGGTCGCCTGTTGTGTTGTCAGAACATAAATAGATCTAATGCAGCTATGTATGTAACGTAGTACCTGCTGTGATTAGACAGCGTCAAATATTTGCTGGCATTAATTGTTAATTGCCCGATTAACTCCTTCAAGCAATTTGAGCATGCGGAAACGATATATCCCGTTGAGTGAAAAATATAAAGAAACTCAATATAATAGATATGAATGTAAATTAATTGAAGATTTTGTAGACATCAATTATG
>MJUT01051735.1:0-14333 GCA_002080005.1 Gigantidas platifrons
CTACGCTACACAACATCTCTGTCAACGCCCATTACACAAGATGTTTGTAAAATTTGGAAACAGTAAAAAAAATCTACTTAAAATTGTTCTAATTATTGTAAATATCAATAAAGATGAAAATAAATCACTCATTTCAAATCAATTCTCTCTTAAAAATGATTTGTGATCGTTTTTAACTTTTTAATTTTTACCTCCGCAAAATAGTTCTCCAAGAAGTGGGGGGTAAAATCTTTTTTAAGAGAGACTGCCACGATTTAGCTAAAATATTGTTGAAAGTGGCGCCATCAACCAAACCTAAATAGTATGATCATCTTATATTTAAAAAAATTGTTCGGATGATATCAACATATTGATGAAAAGTATCCTGTCACCAGTACCCAGTGTCCACGATTAGAACAGTTACATATGTCAGGGTTGGTATTTGACTCGTACATTGTATGTGAAAAAAACTTACATGACCATATCATTTTACTAAGCGAGGAAGTTTGAACCCATACAACTAGTTTATTTCCAATCTTTCGATATTGACCGTAACTGATGAAGGTTATTCCAGAAACGAGTTGTGCGCATTAAAATTTGGGTCCCTGTAAAGTCAGAAACGGTACAAACGAAACACAGCGAAACGAAACGAAACACAACGAAACGAAACGAAATACCACGAAACGAAACAAAATCTGTAAACTGAGAAACGAAACGAAACAGAATATATAAACTGAGAAACGAAACGAAACGAAACGAAATCATTCAATGAATTTAAAAAGAAATCATTCCTGGACGTCTGCGTCCGTTTATGCTATAAGTTCAAAGTTCAAAGTTCAAAAGTTCAAAGTTCTTTATTCCAATTAAGGGCCCCGAAGGACATACTGACAATTACAGCAACATGTACATTCATAATTAAAAAACATAGTATAGAGCAATACATTCATAATTAAAAAACATAGTATAGAACAATTCAATCAAAATGAAATAACACTACAAGATTGCGGTATTATTATTATATATATTTTGTTTTTGTTTAATGCTATATGTTCGAGTACATCTAAAAAAAAACTTTATATGTAATCGAAGATGTATTTTACACTTACGCTATATATTTCATTTGGCAAAAGTCGTGTACCTTCCAAAATAAAAATAAAACACTGCCCGATACCTTGTAAATGTATAATCAACCAATTCGATTTTATCATGATAGATGGACATATTAAAATATTAATTTGGCATAGCAAATTGACGAAATACTCTATTTGAGTTCATAAAAAAGTTCGGAATGACATATATATACATCATTTCTGTCATTTGTGTATATGCTAGATTTGGGTAAAAAATCCATAGCAGGGGCGAATCCAGGATTTTAAGCTAGGGGAAGCGAACTTTAAAAAAATCAAGCCGAGCGGAGCGAGGCGCGAAAATGTTTGGGTATTTCGTGTGAAAAATCACGATTTTACGCAAACAAATCATATTTTTTTCCAATTTTAGGGGGGGACCCGCGCCGGGTGCGCCCCTCCCATGAATCCACCCCTGCATAGGGACTCGGATAACTATTTCTGACAAATATGCGCTCTCGGGCAATGGCAATCTCGTAGAAAATACCAACTATTTCTGAGTATTTTCTACGAGATTGCCATTTCCCGAGAGCGCATATTTGTCAGAAATAGTTATCCGAGTCCTGTGGATAATCACGCAAATTTACATCATCCGAGGCAGCATTTCCTTTAAATTAGTATAGATCAGGAGAAAACGTGCCCAAATCTAGGGTCAAACAAAAAATATAGTTTGCATAGGTTAACCTGACCTTACCCCAAATCTAGTACCTACAATAGTTTTTTTTATTTCATTTTCTCAACAAGCACTAGAATAGAATAGAATAGAATAAGTTTATTTGTCAATTAAAGACGCCCATGACAGGCAGTATAATTACATGAAAATCAATGTATTTATCAAAGTTATACAGTATCGAATATGGTTTGTTTGTAAACAGTTACACGTGTTTGATAGGTGTTTAAGTTGTTTTGATTGGCTTAAAACTTGCACGGGAAAGTTGGGTCTGTTCGATTTGAAAGTTTTTGTGTAGGCGTGCGGTTCTTATCATTCGAGCCATTGCAACTCAAGTGTTCACACAACTTTTTCTCTTAAAAATTATTTTTTATTAAAAATATTTTTTTACTTTCTGTCGTTACAGATGTTTTCATCCTGCTGACGATGCTTTGATGTGAACTGACATACAGAAGTTTTCACCCTCCTGAAGATGCTTTGATGTGAACTGACATCTAGATGGACTGTATCAAATTTTCGCGTCACTAATTCATTCTTATGTGAAAATAAAATTCTGCACTTGATGCTTGCAAGTGGCACCTCCCATATGAGAGTTTGTTGTTTATTTGATAAATGTTTTATGTTCGTTTGAGCAGAGCGAATTAGGACATAACAATATATACATTAATTGGTATGATTATGATTGATTGGATTTAAAAGACCAGACATACTAGTAACATTTCTCACACATCCACCAAGTTTGGAAATGTAATGTAGCCATTCAATAATCTAATCTCATCGAAGGTAAATGTGAACAACTTGAGTTAAAAATATGAAACGTAAACGAACGAACGCCTAGTGACGGCAAATGTGAGATTATTCACTAACCTACCATAAATTCATACAGAAAACATATTGCCATATTTGCCATTAATTTGATTTGATTTTTGGTGTTTAACGCCACGTTCAGCAATATTTCAGCTATATCGTGGCGACCAGTTTTTGTGGTGGAAGAAGCCGGAGTACCCGGAGAGAACCACCTACCATGGGAAAGCAACTGGTAAACTTTATCACATGTGACTGCGAGTCGAGTGCACCTTTTTTGTAATTTACAAAGCCGGGTGCGAACCCACGCCGTATTGGTGATAGGCTTGTATGAGTTGTTAGATAATCCAACTACCTAACTCATTGAGCCACCCGGGCCCGACAAGCATTTTGAAATTATCCTAATTTAAGATTTTAATAAAATGGAAAAGCAACCCAACACCATACAATGTATACCAAGCTTTTTGTATCGCTCGACAAGATACTAGTAGCAACTTTTGTGAAATCTGTATAGTTAAATACTTCAGGTACACATACATTTGACGCGGGTGGTAAAGGGTTATTTTCGTGCAACGTGTTTGGAGGTTTTTTATTATTATTATTATTTCACGTGTTTCATAGTAAGATGGGCGTTATTCTGTGTATTTCGTTTCGTTTCGTTGTGTTTCGTTTCGTTTCGCTGTGTTTCGTTTCTGTTCTGTTTCTCACTTTACAGGGACCCTTAATATTTATGTCTACGTTTTTATTATAAACAACTTTTTCTTTTTATTATATCTATATTACACCTGTGAACAATTTATTACTGGTTGCTAGGAAACACCAAAGGTTTACAAATATTTACAATGATCCAATAATTAAATACATAACTGCTGGGAGTAAGAATATCATTACAACTAAGTTTCACTATTTTAACATCAGCAGCTAAGCCATATTTTATCTATCATATTCGATTGATGAACATAATTATTTTTTTTATGACTACATAGTAAAAAATTAAAGGAACTATTCATGCAACTCAAATCATAATGTATTCAATAATAACTGTAATTTCATAATATCATATATATTCGAACTTTGGTTTTTTCATCATCATTTGAAATGTTATTTCTGAGTTCTTTTTTGAAATTTATCTTAACTATTACTTCTATCAGGGACCATCGTGGTCGCAATCGTATCGTAATTGGATTTACAACTACCTGTGCAATTAGTGTTTATCACCGCTAACGTTGTGAGTTCGAATCCCGTTCATGGCGAGGTGTACTTGATACTACATTGTGAGTTCGAACCTCGTTCATGGCGAGGTGTACTTGATACAACATTATATGATAAAGTTTGTCTGTAACTTGCGTCAGGTCACGTGGTTTTCTCCGGGTACTCCGGTTTCCTCCACCAACAACACTGACAGCCACGATATAACTGAAATATTGTTGAAAGTGGCGTTAAACACCATAAAACCAAACCAAACCAACTATTGCTTCCCTGTAATTACACTGATTATATTTTATATAATTTCGTGTTTTCCAAATTACCCATTTTAATATACAAATTACTAAATTTAATAAAAGTAAGTCTTCAATTGTTTCTCCCTCATACACCCCAAGAATGTCGTTTTCTTCAACAAGCTCTATATTCTTTTAAAACATGATATAAATTTGTGATTTACTTCATCTCAGAAATGTTTAATTTTATGACACATTTAACACAAATGAATAAAGGACCCTATTTTTTTTTTTTTTTATAACAAAAATGACATTTTCATTTGATTCTCCATTCTTTTGTAACATATATTCTGTGTAGGGGCCGTCGTGGTCGTGATCGTATGGTAGTTGGATTTAAAATCAGTGTCTATCACCACTAAAGTTGTGAGTTCGAATCCAGCTTATGGCGAGGTGTACTCGATACAATATTATATGACAAAGTTTGTCTGTAACTTGCGGCAGGTCGGTGGTTTTCTCCACAGGGGCTAGGTGCGTCCGAAAAAAAAAATACTATATAATACAACAAGGGGAGGAACTCACTTGCTTCCATTTTTTTAAGTGGTCGTGTTAAATTGATCGTAACTTTGGAACGCCTTAATATTTTCAAAAAATGTTTTCACCAGTCGAAAGTCAAGTCATTTTCCTTTCTAAAGAGACCCCATTTGTTAGTGTAGGCCTACGAACTGCTGAGGTATCATACACGAACCAAAACAAAACGGCGTGAAAATCCGAAGTCGTACACGAGATGGGTGGCCCACTTCACATCTGTGTACAGACTTTCCCATGCGTAAACGAGTCATTTTGAATGGCTAAATACTTTCATTCATTCAAATTATGTAAAAATTTCTTACCTTTCGCCAATTTATATGCCCTTTATGTCTGGTTTTTGAAAGAAATCCCCTTCACATCCTTGCCAAACGCCATAGACTTGAAAATTGAGAGAGTTCTAACGGGCTTTTTGATTGGCTGAACAGATTGACACCAATCTAATCAGCCAATCAAAAAGCCCGTTAGAACTCTCTCTGTACACAGATGTGAAGTAGGCCACCCATCTCGTGTACGACTTCGGATTTTCACGCCGTTTTGTTTTGGTTCGTGTATGATACCTCAGCAGTTCGTAGGCCTACACTAACAAATGGGGTCTCTTTAGAAAGGAAAATGACTTGACTTTCGACTGGTGAAAACATTTTTTGAAAATATTAAGGCGTTCCAAAGTTACGATCAATTTAACACGACCACTTAAAAAAATGGAAGCAAGTGAGTTCCTCCCCTTGTTGTATTATATAGTTGTTTTTTTTTTCGGACGCACCTAGCCCCTGTGGTTTTCTCCGGGTATTCCGATTTTCTCCACCAATAAAACTGACCGCCACGACATAACTGAAATATTGTTAAAAGTGGCGTTAAACACCAGAACTAAGCATGTTTAATTTGATGGCCCCTTTAAAACAAATCAATAAGGGACTCTTTTATTTTTGCAAAAATGACATTTACCGTTTAATTTTCATTTTTTTTGTAGTCTATATTTTGTGTAGACAATGATATGTAAGCATTTCCTTTGAAACTGGATAATGCTTTGTTTACATTTAATCCTGTTCAGTATACACTGAATTTATTTCCAGTAAAGAAGACTTTGAAGATACCAAAGAGGTAATCAGAATCCGTAAATTGAAGGACAGACAACACAATGGGCAAAAGAACAAACAACACAGTCACAAATCTGATGATAAGTCATGAATGAGGAAAGGACATGGAAGTGCTTTTGACAGGTGAAACATATCCGTGGTCATTTGTAACACAGTATTTTTCACAGATATTCCATAATAGTTAACCAAGTCATGGCGGCGACCGTAAAACTTTCGAAGTAATTGCTTTTCTGAAAAAGCATCGTATTTTAATTGACATTTTGGAGTGATTGCTATACGCATTATTTTCTGAATATTTTTCATATTTAAAAGCTCTTTTGGAACAATTACTTTATCATTGTGATCTCGAATATTCATATCAGTATTCTTTTTTTTTAAACAAAATGATTTTTTCATCTTTTCGTTATCATCTGATCTTAATTTCTTAACGACATTTTCCTTTTATCATCTACCCTGATTATCAACAAGACAAGAATCGTTATTCTCCAATAAACCATAAATTACAATGATATGGAGAAGGTTTTATTGTTTTTGTCCCATATATCGTTAATTTTAAATGTATTGCGTCTAAAAAAAATATTAAAGTACTTTTGTACCAAGCCAGATAACGGAGATATTATATTTGTGTTAGGGGGATATCTATATTGACTCCGTGCGGTATTATTTTGTTTTCATTTTATTATATATAACACGTATAATATTTTAATGAGAAAAGTGTGTATTAATTCGTGTATATCAATTATAGTTCTAAAATAGTTTCGTTTCTAGCTGATACAACATTTTCTCAAAAGACAAATACAAAATAAGATATTAAAAAAAATGGGTAATTTCATCTGTATTTACGCAGACACGGCATCCGTCTATCGGTAATTGACTTAAATGTAAATAAAATATTGTTTGAATTACACAAAAGATTGAGCACTAATTTAGATATCTACGTTTTTCTTTGATTTGATTGATTTTTGGTGTTTAACTACACTTTCAGCAATATTTCAGCTATTTCATGGCGACCAGAATTAGTGGTGGAAGAAGCCGGAGTACCCGGAGAGAACCACCGACCATGGGCAAGCAACTGGTAAGCTGCGGTTGCGAGTCGAGTGCACCCTTTTTTGTAATTTACAAAGCCGGGCGCGAACCCACGCCGTATTGGTGATAGGCTTGTATGAGTTGGTAGGTAATCCATCTACCTAACTCACTGAGCCACCCGGGCCCTCCGTTTTTCTTTGAATAAAGACGGAAGCCATTGCTGTTGGTACAAAACCCTAAAGTGTTGATTTGCTAAAGTGCATTGTAACCATGGAATTGTTTTTCTAGAATCGTTTTCCTAGCGGGACTTTGTAATAATTTTCTACAGATTAGAAGCCGTTATCAGCAGTTTTCTATAGTCATACAAAACATTACTGAAATGACGTTTATTTGTTTTAAGATGTGAGTGTACTAAACTGACTTACTAACTATTGGTATATAGGGACCGTCGTGGTCGTGATCGTATGGTAGTTGGATTTATATCTACCTTATCACCATTTAAGTTGTGAGTTCGAATCCCACTCAGGCAAGCTGTACTCGATACAACATTATGTGATAAAGTTTGTCGGTGACTTGTGACAGGACTGTGGTTTTCTTCGGCTTCTCCAGTTTCCTCCACCAATAAAACTGACCGCCACGATATAACTGAAATATTGTTGAAACTGGTGTTAAACACCATCAACCTGAACCAAACCGTTTTCATCTTATCTTAATTTTTTAGCGAAAATGTTATTTTATCATCTTGTCTTTTAAATACAGTTTGATTATCAACAAGACAAGAGTCTCTATTCTCAAATAAATCATACATTACAATGGTACAGTTTTTATCCAATTATAGATTATCATTGTTTGTCCTTTTGTACTTTTTCTTGTGGCCATTGTGTTGGCTGTTCTTTGATATACGGATTCTGATTACCCCTTTGGTATCTTCAAATTCTCCTTATCTTAAATCTATTGCGTCTCAAAAAATATTTAAGTGCTTATGTACCAACCAAGGTATGTGAGCGATATTATTTTGTGTTAGCGGATATCTATATTGACTCTGTGCGGTATTATTTAATTTTTCTTCATTTTATTGTATACATGTGATTTGTTTTTATGAGAAAAGTGTGTATAAGTTCGTGTATATCAATTAACGTTCTAAAACATGTTCGTTTCTAGCTGATACAACAATTTTCTCAAAAGAAAAATATTTTAAAAAAATATTAAAAAAAAAATGAATATTTCTTCTGTTCAAAGCAGATGTTGCATCCGACTCTCGGTAATTGACTAAATTTATATAAAATAGTATTTGAATTACACAAAAGATTGAGTGTTAATTTAGATATCTACGTTTTTCTTTAAATAAAGACGGAAGTCATTACTTTTGACAGACAACCCTAAAGTGTTGATTTGCTATTCAAGTGCATTAAAATCGGAGAATTTTTTTTCTACAATCGCTTTTCTAGCGGGTTTTGTAATAATTGTCTACAGATTAGAAGCTGATATCAGCAGTTTTCTATAGTCATTGCAAGAAATTAATGAAATATCGTGTATTTGCTTTAAGCTGTGCGTGTACTAAAATTACTTACTTAATATTTGTATATATAGAAGGGACCTTCGTGGTTGTAATCGTATGATTCGCAAAGATATAACTGAAATATTGTTGAAAGTGGCGTTAAACACAATAATCATAACCGTGATCGTATGGTAGTTAGATTTACAACTACTTGTGTAATCAGTACCTATCACCATTGACGTTGTGAGTTCGAATCCCACTCAGGCATGATGTACTCGATACAACATTATGTGATAAAGTTCATCAGTGATTTCGGCAGGTCGATGGTTTCCTGCGGGTACTCTGGTTTACTTACTAACTATTGGTATATAGGGACCGTCGTGGTCGTGATTGTATGATAGTTGGATTTATATCTACCTTATCACAATTAACATTGTGAGTTCGAATCCCACTCAGGCATGGTGTACTCGATACAACACTATGTGATAAAGTTTATCAGTGATTTTCGGCAGTTTTCTCCAATAAAACTGACCGCCACGATATAACAGAAATATTGTTGAAAGTGGCGTTGAAAATCATAACTCTAACCCTGACCCCCTACTCTTGCCATACATCAAGTAAGGCAAATGGTGATGGATCTTTCCCCTTTTACGTGCATTTATTTGTCTTTCCTCTCTCAGTGACAAGACTTTTGCGAGACTTGACTAGATGAGTTACACTGCGGGTGTCTGCTAAGAAACATTAACTTCTTACCCTTGGAGAGTACCTGATTCACATACACCTCTCCCTCCTCAGTGCTTTGTGTGATTTCCTTGTTGATCATGTTACTCTGTCACTTACAAGACTTTTACGGGACTTGACTACATGTGATAAATTTGTCCGTGTCTTACGGCAGGTCGGTGGTTTTCTCCTGGTACTCCGGTTTCCTCCACCAATAAAACTGACCACTATGATATAACTGAAATATTGTTGAAAGTGGCATTAAACACCATAGCCCTAACCCTAACCATTATTGGAGGATATGGCTATGATGATTGAACCATATATCATTCACATCGAATTTGTAATGGCTTATTATTATTTTCTCTTTAATACAACAATGTCATACGACTACATCTACTGGTAAGAGGTCTCAAAGTGACAGCATACTGGATAAAAGAACATTTGAAAATATAACATGTAATGAATGCTGTGATAGCACGTTATGTAATTCTAATGGATGTGATTCACCAGGTAAGTTACCTTGCATGTAAAACTAAACTGTTAATGCTCATTGCAGAGTGTGGTTTTAAATTTGCAACAAGAGACATGTTTATAGTTACTTTCCAAAATGTGTCTATAATAAAGCACATTGTAACTGTTCTGTCTATGATATAATGAAAAACAAAAACAAAAAGACACAGCAGAAAAACAAAGCAAAACAAAGCAAAAAAAAAAAAATCAACAGTTTGAGCAGTTCAAGAATCTCATAGAAAAATCTCAGAAAAAAGGAAATATGGATACCCCTTATCACACATATACATGACTTTCTCTTTCCAGCTTTTCTACATGAACGTTAAGCAAAAGTAGCCATGTTAAATTAATCTTACGGATCCAATCTTCACCTCTCAAGTGATTCAGATGATAATAGATAGGAGAATATATTCTACGTTTTCAAAAGGTCACAATATCGTCTGAACCAAAAGGTCACAATAACGTCTGAACAACTGCATTTAGTGTATTATGAATATCAGATGTGATACATTAAGATAATCAGGGGCCGTCGTGGTCGTGATCGTATGGTAGTTGGATCTATAACTACCTGTGCAATCACTGCCTATCACCACTAAAGTTGTGCGTTCGAACTCCATTAATGGCGAGGTGTACTCGATACAACATTATGTGATAAAGTTTGTCAGTGACTTGCGACAATTCGGTGGTTTTCCGATCCGGTTTCTTCCACAAATAAAACTGATGGCCATGAAATGTTGTTGAAAGTGGCGTTAAACACCATAACCTTCAATGCTAATTCTGCTCCTTTTACATTTGAAATTGAGTATTAACTGATTGAGACTTTTATTCATTACGTAATGTATAATGTCACACAATACATGGATATCGATGAATTCGCCATAACTCTTAAATGGATACTTTATCAAATCAATGTGTTACTAGACTACCAGGATGTCTTTCATTCATAAAGAGAAGTATCCATTTATTCATTAGCCTCTACTTACATTTCGTTTATTGTGTTCTTTGATTTAGCTTTACCTACAAGAGACCAAAGAGGTCCACTATGCTATAATTGTCCATATATGAGGGACCCTACCTCATGTAATAGAGTAATAGTGTGCGGTGGAGACCAGGTAAGACAATTATTAGTGTTATCCTGTGGTCGGGAAATTTGGTTCAGAATAAAGTTATACGAGTACATTTCGCTTAATTCGTATATTTTCCAAAGAAAACTCCCATGTTTCCTCATTCATGTAGAACGAAGAGTAAGAGAAAGATACATCATATCGAGGACGGAAAAGAGAACACATATGAACATTTTACAATTGTTTTAGACTTTTTGGCATTGCAGTAAGACCACAATATGATTGATTGATTGTTCGATGCTTAATAAAGAGGAGAACAAATTCAATAATATCCAAAAAATATATAGTATGTTTAGAGGCATGGGACAAACGGAGCAACGACATTTGACTATCAACGGTTGGTAGATACAGACGAGAAATGGTCTTTTGTAGCAAATACAATGCACCTTTTAGAGTTATCTAACTTGCAAGGAACTTTGAACTTTCTAAACATGACACCCACTATTGTCTATGAATCCAGCTGTCTATATCCGAGTAATGATCTGACAACCCGCCATTGAGCTTTCGTCACAACGGGACGTGCAAGCAATCGCTGTGGACTACGAAAGAACATTTAGGAACATAGGTATACCGGTATAATTTAGAGTGCATAACACGTCGTCAAACTGTGATACGCTCAGTCATATGATATGTTACATAAACGTATAGGATAATTTAGTTACGGTATTTACAAATTTATTCACCCTTGACTCAATCCCTGGTTTCAGAATGACATCAATATCATATATATTATAGCAATTTATAATCTTTCATGTTTTGTTGGTGTAGAAAATTTCCCCATTTTGTTTAATGATTTGGAATGTCGCGACATGGTAGTTGTCAGTGTTTATTATCTCACAAAACGTTATATAAATAAAAGTAGCTGAGCAATTTAATGATAACAGTAACACATCATAAACATATACATTTGATGTTATAATAAATATAATAATGTATTTATGTTTTGTAGATGTGTGAAATCAAGCAGTTGCCGCAAACATTTTCAAAAATATATGCAACCACTTGTGGATATAAGTCGATAAGTTACCACATACATTATGACAAACAACACAATGTTTGAGATATAATGATCAAGAAGGGGTAGGTTGGGATCCAATTAACTGGTTTGACCCCGAAATATCTTTGTACCTGAAGCAAGCCAGGACCTGGTTTTTTCAACGCTATATGTTGTGATATTTTTGGGGTCAATGGCTTTAGATGAGAGGTTCGCTTTGTTTTGTTAATATTCGTGGAATAGTTGAACATATTGTTTAAACTTTCGTTAAGAAATATATTCGTTAGGGTTATGGGTGGTTAGAGCCACATTAAATAATAATAATATTGCAAATATATAATGGGGGTCAGATTTATTGATAGATAAAACCATCCGTCACTAAAGAAACCACAAACCAGTCACAAGTTACGGACAAACATAATGATATAAGGTTGCATCTAATGAGCTATAATCGAACGCACAACTTTAGTGCCGATAGACACTGATTACATACATAATTACTGCGTGGATCAAAAACTAAATCCAAAGATAGTACGATAACGACGCCTTTTATATAAGGAATATTTGAAATTGTTGAACAGGTTATACGATATAACCTGGTTTGGGTCAGTTTACGCTTAATAAACCGCGAAGCGTAAACTGACCCAAACCAGGTTATGCAAGTATAACCTGTTCAACAATTTCAAATATTCCTTATAATTTAATTTTTAAAACAACATTTAATGATTCCTCGATTTTAATTACGATTATTTCATGTGACTATTTCACTTTGATTTGTCGTTAGCGGATGAACACGTTGGTGACGTCACAATACCAACCCAGGTTATCGAGTATAACCAATGTTGTTCCAGGCGGATCAGTCAATCAGATTGCAGTATTCACATCAAATTAAATTATATTCTAATACCCCCTACATCTACGTGTTAGACTATTGTGTAATTCTTGTACTCACTTCCTAGATACTATAATTATTTATAATATATCAACCGACGCTAATACTGTACACAAGCGACCTCTCAGTTTCATCCATTGTGGATTTTTTTTTACATCTACGTGTTAAGACTATTGTGTAATTCTTGTACTCACTTCCTAAATACTATAATTATTTATAATATATCAACCGACGCTAATACTGTACACAAGCGACCTCTCAGTTTCATCCATTGTGGAAATTTTTTTCTCCCATTATGACGTCGTTTTAACCCCGCTGAACCAGTGGTGGAAAAATCTGTAATCTTCTAGAGGATTAAAATGTCTCGTGCCTTTCACCGCATTTGACTCGTTTGACTCGTTTGACGGCTTTTGAAATAAAGTTCGTGTTAAATAATGGGAGAAACAAATTCTCCTTCAGTTGCCCATGTGGGTTACGATATTTCTCCACTCTCGAGAGTTAAATTAAAATTTTTAATCACTCGCCTAACGGCTCGTGGTTAAAATTTTTAATTTAGCTCTCTCGATGGGAGAAATATCGTATCCCACGGGCAACTGAAGGAGAATCTATATTTACACCAACGACAATAAACGACACTACGGTACACTATTAAAAACGAGGGACACTACATCTACATGTAATATTGAATAAATCATATCATATGTATTATACTAAATATAAAGGCTAGAAAAAAATGTATTTGCTATTTACATATTACGGTAGTATTATTGTTTTTCAATATATTTTTGGATACTTTCAGGTATGTGACAGTTTAAGTTTTGGTATTGGTAAACAGGAAGACAAACAATCATACAGCAAAAGATCAAGCTTTTGCTTCCGGTGTTGTCATGACGATTTATGTAATAACAGCTGTGATGACCCAATGTCTACACCAGCCACTTCCGGTTAACTTAGTACTCTTATTGGTGTTATTCCATCTATATATTACCCCATTCAAACGAATTTTACCTCAATTAAACTTAATAAAAGGACCGAGTTTAGTTACTAAATCTAAGAATTGTTTTGTTTTCTTTTAGTGTTGTGTTATTGTGACGTCGTACTAATATCATGAGACATCCTTTGTGTCATTACTTTTGTAGAACTGGTAATACGCATATCAAATTTCTGCGTCACCAACAAAAACTATTTTAAGCATTAAATTCAAGTTAACTAAAAATGGCGATTTGGGCCCATAAATTTAGCTTAACTCTGTCACTTTTCATTGGCGTACATGTGCCAATAAGAGGGTTTGGTAGATAAGTTTAGCTTAACCTCGCGACTTTCCATTGAAGTGCCTGTACCAAGCAAAAGGGGATATGTGAACGTGTATACGTGTTGGTATCTTTTGCGTCTGTTTCTACGATTTTCTGAGCGGTTTTTAAACTTTTGTGACGATGTTTAGCTTAACCAGTGTTGGAGCTGTTGACGTTCGTTAGTTTGTTTTACGAGGTCTGTTTGTGGTCTAATGATAGGCAAAGGACAAGGTGCAGTAAAGGCCGATTTTGGCCCCAACTCAGATCTTTATAATTTTTATGTATATTGTATCCTTATAACCATATTTTGATTTAACACAAAAATCGGAACGATCTATTGATGCACGTGGCTGCAAATGGGGCACAAAATGGGAGATAATTTGCCTATTGTTGGGAATTTTCATTTTCTCGCGTTTAGCCCGATTTTGTTCCCTTTTGTTATATATCTGCTTCTAGTGACTACTGAATCAATATTTAATAAACTTGAAGTGGTGTATATCACAACCTGAGTTTTAATTTTCTTTTCTTTCCAAAATGATAACTGTAACTATGGTAACGAGAACCCGAGAGACAGTA
>MJUT01051735.1:28834-38961 GCA_002080005.1 Gigantidas platifrons
ACTTTCTCGTAGCGTAGCCATGCACATTGAAACAGTGGAAGACTTGTCGACTAGGTACTTTCTCGTAGCGTAGACCTGCATATTGAAACAGTGGAAGACTTGTCGGCTAGGTACTTTCTCGTAGCGTAGACATGCACATTGAAACAGTGGAAGACTTGTCGACTCTGTACTTTCTCGTAGCGTAGACATGTACATTGAAACAGTGGAAGACTTGTCGACTATGTACATTCTCGTAGCGTAGACCTGCACATTGAAACAGTGGAAGACTGGGCATCTAAGTTCTGGAATAACCCACATGTGGTGCAGGATCTGCCTACCCTTCATGGGCATCTTAGTTCTAGAGTAACCCACATGTGGAGCAGGATCTGCCCACCCTTCATGGGCATCTAAGTAATAGANCGACTGAATACTTTCTCGTAGCTCTGTACATTGAAACAGTTGAAAACTTGCTGACTTGATACCTTCTTGTAGCCTTGCACATTGGAACAGTTCAGCAGTTTCTCACCCGGAACTTTCTCGTATAGACCAACGCGTCCCTAGATGGCAGATTATGGGTGCCCTCTCGATGGAGAGCTGTCCGGTTATGATACTGAAAGGTCTGACTGTAGTGGGCAAAGTGTTTGGTGGATGACATCCCCCTTTGTACGATGTTTGTAGAAAAGGAGTAGGCCCACATTCCACCAACTATCCATACCATTCAAAAAGCCATGAAAACTACTTGCGTCAGTTGTCCGTCCCCCTTCCCCCTTGTCTGTGCATTACCAACATAGGCACCTATACCATGCAGTGTACTGGGAATAGGAAATGGATTGTATATATCCGATAGTCACCAGTGTTTCTACTCTGTTTATATGCATGGTCTATTGTTGTTTTTCTGCGTCCAGTATAGGTTTTGTTTATGGAGTTTAACTCCACTTTCAACAATAGTTCAGCTATATCATGGAGGTTTTATTGATGGAGGAAGCTGGAGTACCTGGGGAAAACCACATACCTGTCGCAAGTAACTGACAAACTTTATCACATAATGGTATATCGAGTACACTTCACTATTTACGGGACTCGAGCTCACAACGTTAGTGGTTGTAGACACTGGATGCACAGATTGTTATATATTCAACTATCATACAATCACGACCATTATGGCCCTCGTACATTGTAGGGATATATATAGATTATCCTTCAGTTGCAAGTGGGTAACGATATTTCTCCACTCAAGAGAGTTAAATTAAAAATGTTTAACCACAAGCCGTCAGGCGAGTGGTTAAATTTTTTAATTTAACTCTCGAGAGTGGAGAAATATCGTAACCCACATGGGCAACTGAATGAAAATTTGTTTCTCCCATTATTAAAAATTAATATGTTTGAAATTAACGCGGGGAAAGGCACAAGACATTTTAATCCTCTAGAGGTTTACAGATTTTTCCACCACTGGTTCAGCGGGGTTAAAACGCCGTAATAATGGGAGAAATATATTAATTACTGCCGACAATACATTCATACTGTCTATATATTTGACTAGATACGTATTTTCGAATGACGGAATCATAATTGTATCAAACACGTCATATACAGGTGTTATAATTTATCTATAAATAACACCAATATTTTTGCCACATCATCTTATGAACATGAATAGTTTTACCTATCACATATGTAACTATATTTGTATATTTCACGCCATTTCTTGTATTATTAATATATATAACGTCTGAAAAACCAGTCAACGATCAATCTTACGGGGTGTTGGATCGCTACGGTATACCGATACTATACAAGAAAAATAAAATTTATTAACGTCTAAAATGGTTACAAACCATTTTAGACGTTTACATATATATATCTTATGTTTGTTCTTCTATAGTTCTATTGGTATTGTATCTGCCTCTGATATTGAGAAAGGAGCAAATGAAGTTAGTTACGTACAGGTAGGCAGAACGTATATGAGTATTAAGCGTGGGAAGTATTTGATATTTGATAAACAAAGGTTGGAAAAGGTGTACTTGAATGATTCATTAAGTGATTAACGATGTTTTTTTTTAAAACGAGAGGAGTTCTAAAAACCATCTTGAATTATTGTATCGCGTGCCGTAATCGCGTCCTGGACAACGCTGAGCGATTAGCGATAATTTGAATCTTCTCATCGATTACCTGATATGAAACATATTGGTTTTAAGCATAAAAGGGAGAGTAAGCAAAAAAGTGATAATAGAGCTTAACGCCCCATTCTCTATCCAGACTTGTCGTTCCTGTTAAACTACACAAAATCTCTGTCAACACTCATTTTACAAGATTTTTGTAAAATTTAGAAACAATAAAAAAAATCTACTTAAAATTGTTTTAATTATTGTAAATATCAATAAAGATGAAAATAAATCACTCATTTCAAATCAATTCTCTCTTAAAAATGATTTTCCCCCCACTTCTTGGAGAACTATTTTGCGGAGGTAAAAATTAAAAAAGTTAAAAACGATCACAAATCATTTTTAAGAGTGATTTATTTTCATCTTTATATTTACAATAATAAAAACAATTCTAAGTACATTTTTCACTGTTTCTAAATTTTACAAAAACTTTTGTAAAATGGGCGTTGACAGAGATGTTGTGTAGCGTAGCAGGAACGACAACTCTGGATAGAGAATGCTTAACGCCCATCGAACAGTATTTCAGCTATATTTAGAACGAAAAGAAGTTCAAAAATATATAAAAACTGTATGGAAATGAGGAAAGGGAACGGACCAGTAAACTCTGACAACAACTTTTGATTGTGACTGGCAGAATAGAGACGACAAATTTAATCTTTTGCAGCGCATACTCTTTTTTGAAATCTACAAAAGATGTATTTTACCGCACTGGGGGTGTAGTACCCTCCAAATGTTACCCATCATGGTCCACATCACTCCACGGTCAAGCGTTCAGTATTCTAACCTGACATCCCTCCATCGAGAGAACTTAGAAACGACAATTAACATAGAACAACAGTATTATGCCAACGAATGCCATGTATTGGTTACCTTAGAAGATTCTTGCTCTCGTATTTAAGTTCTTTAGTTTTCTTGCTTCTCACCGGTTGTAATCCGTGTAGTGTTTTGTAAATAAGGGTAATAACAAAATTACCGAGCACAGAGCAATCTTAAACAGACAAAATCAGTCAACAACCGGGAAATTGGAAAACCGCAATGGTCCTGACTTGGTACAGGAATTTCAAAGTAATTCAAAGTTTGTCCTTTTGTCGATATTCTCTTGACCATTGTGTGGTCTGTCCTTGACGGCTTTTTACTACTCCTTTTGCTATCTTGAAACTGTTATTATACAACTGTTTTTGCATACATTTACAATACTAAATATTTCAAAACATGTAACTGAATTTAACTGTTAACAATTAGAAACCATGGAAATCAGTAACAAAGTGATTGTTATATTTACCTGTTTTATGAAATGTACATATTTGTTTTTGTGTGTTAACCATATAAATCAGTTTCAATAGTTAGCATAACCTCAATCGTGAGTTAGAATCCCGCTCATGGCGAGGTGTACTCGATTTAACATTATGTGATAAAGTTTATCAGTGACTTGCGGCAGTTTGGTGGTTTTCTCCGGTTACTCCGATTTCCTCCACCAATAAAGCTGATCGCCACGATATTGCTGAAATATTGTTGAAAGTGGTATTAAGCACCACAACCCTAACACTATAATCTCAATAGCATGTCCTATCTGTCTCTTGAGGACGCATTTTGGTACCTCTGTGGATCGATAACTGGGAAAACAATCCCCAATACCCATTTAAGACATAATAGTCTTGGGGAGCGGCTGGCTCAATGAGTTAGGTAGTTGGATTACCTAACAACTCATACAAGCCTATCACCAATACGGCGTGTGTTCGCGCACAGCTTTATAAATTACAAAAAGTGAGCACTCGACTCGCAGTCGCAAGTGGTAAAGTTTACCAGTTGCTTTCTCATGGTCGGTGGTTCTCTCCGGATACTCCGGCTTCTTCCACCACTAAATTAAAACTGGTCGCCATATAGCTGAATATTACTGAAAGTAGCCCTAAGTACCAAAAATCAATCAATCAATTATCGTAATAGTCTTGTGTCCAATCAACATGTCATGAACGTATCCAAGTTGACAGCTATATATATTCCTCAGTATAACAATCTTCAAAAACAATATTGCTTTCAGTATTTACGGTAATGACGATCTGAACAAATAAGACATCAGTCTTTGTGGCCATTTTAATCTCATTTGTGATAACACTAGTACTTCTCAAATATCCATGAAAATCGGTCTTCAGACAATACAGAGTACATTGTAATATTGTTTTCATAGCTATATAGCTTGTATAATTAATTAATGATCCATGTTTTCTTAATGAAGTAATTCCCTTTGTGGACAACAGACGTGATATAGCAAAACAAATATAACAATGGGATATTACTACAGCGCAAGGTATCAGTGTCAGAGAAAACTGAAGGGGAATAAAGAATGGACAATCAACATTGGGCACACAGGACACCAAAAAAACCCGCACCACAAAGATAACAAAACAGATGAACAATACGGACGCCATCAAAAACGAATGAACGCTGCCATGTTCCTCGTATAGTCGCAGAACACCACTATGCGGAATAAAACAACAGCCTTAAGATATGATCTATCCTACACACAACTGGGCTGGTGGGGCTGTTAAAGACGCTGCGTAAAAGTTTGACTTTTTAGCTGTCATTGTTCAAAATAATATCACATAGTTTATAGAACCATAATACAACTATAAATATCTAATTTATAAAGAGCACGGTGCGTTTATAGAATAACCCACACGAGGAGCAGGAACTTCTTACCCTTCATGGGCACCTAAGTTCTATAATAACCCACATGTGGAGCAGGATCTGCCTATCCTTCATGGGCATCTAAGTTCTAGAATAACCCACATGTGGAGCAGGAACTGCCTACCCTTCATGGGCATCTAAGTTCTATAATAACCCACATGTGGAGTAGGATCTGCCTACCCTTCATGGGCATCTAAGTTCTAGCGTAACCCACATGTGGAGCAGGATCTGCCTACCCTTCATGGGCAGCTAAGTTCTAGAATAACCCATATGTGGAGCAGGATCTGCCTACCCTTCATGGTCTTCTAAGTTCTAGAATAACCCACATGTGGAACAGGAACTACCTACCCTTCATGGGCATCTAAGTTCTAGAATAACCCATATGTGGAGCAGGATCTGCCTACCCTTCATGGGTATCTAAGTTATAAAATAAGCCACATGTGGAGCAGGAACTGCATATCCTTCATGGGCATCTAAGTTTTATAATAACCCACATGTGGAGCAGGAACTACCTACCCTTCATGGGTATCTAAGTTCTGTAATAACCCACACGTGGATCAGAAGTTCTATAATAACCCACATGTGGAGCAGGATCTGCCTACCCTTCATGGGCATCTAAGTTCTAGAGTAACCAATATGTGGAGCAGGATCTGCCTACCCTTCATGGGCATCTAATTTCTAGAATAACACACATGTGGAGCAGGGTCTTCCTACCCTTCATGGGCATCTAAGTTCTAGAATAAGCCACATGTGGAGCAGGAACTGCCTATCCTTCATGGGCATCAAAGTTATATAATAACCCACATGTGGAGCAGGAACTACCTACCCTTCATGAGCATCTAAGTTCTATAATAACCCACATGTGGAGCAGGAACTGCCTACCCTTCATGGGTACCTAAGTTCTATAATAACCCACACGTGGAGCAGGAACTGCCTACCCTTCATGGGCATCTAAGTTCTATAATAACCCACATGTGGAGCAGGAACTACCTATCCTTCATGGGCATCTAAGTTCTAGAATAACCCACATGTGGAGCAGGAACTGCCTACCCTTCATTGGCATCTAAGTTCTATAATAACCCACATGTGGAGCAGGAACTACATATCCTTAATTGGCATCTAAGTTCTATAATAACCCACATGTGGAGCAGGAACTGCCTACCCTTCATGGGTACCTAAGTTCTATAATAACCCACATGTGATGCACGGCCTGCCTACCCTTCATGGGCATCTAAGTTCTAGCGTAACCCACATGTGGAACAGGAACTACCTACCCTTCATGGGTATCTAAGTTCTAGAATAAGCCACATGTGGATCAGGAACTGCATATCCTTCATGGGCATCTAAGTTCAATAATAACCCACATGTGGAGCAGGAACTACCCACCCTTCATGGGTATCTAAGTTCTGTAATAACCCACATGTGGATCAGAAGTTCTATAATAACCCACATGTGGAGCAGGATCTGCCTACCCTTCATGGGCATCTAAGTTCTATAATAACCCACATGAGGATCAGGAACTACTTACCCTTCATGGGCACCTAAGTTTTATAATAACCCACATGTGGAGCAGGAACTACCTACCCTTCATGGGCATCTAAGTTCTATATTAACCCACATGTGGAGCAGGATCTTCCTACCCTTCATGGGCATCTAAGTTCTAGAATAACACACATGTGGAGCAGGAACTGCCTACCCTTCATGGGCATCTAAATTCTAGAATAACCCACATGTGGAGCAGGAACTACCTACCCTTCATGGGCATCTAAATTCTAGAATAACCCACATGTGGAGCAGGAACTACCTATCCTTCATGGGCATCTAAATTCTAGAATAACCCATATGTGGAGCAGGATCTCCCTACCCTTCATGGGCATCTAAATTCTAGAATAACCCACATGTGGAGCAGGAACTACCTATCCTTCATGGACATCTAAGTTCTAGAATAACCCACATGTGGAGCAGGATCTGCCTACCCTTCATGGACATCTAAGTTCTAGAATAACCCACATGTGGAACAGTAACTACCTACCCTTCATGGGCAGCTAAGTTCTAGAATAACCCATATGTGGAGCAGGATCTGCCTACCCTTGATAGGCATCTAAGTTCTAGAATAAGCCACATGTGGAGCAGGAACTGCCTATCCTTCATGGGCATCTAAGTTCTATAATAACCCACATGTAGATCAGGAACTGCCTACCCTTCATGGGCATCTAAGTTCTAGAATAACCCACATGTGGAACAGGAACTACCTACCCTTCATGGGCATCTAAGTTCTAGAATAACCCATATGTGGAGCAGGATCTGTCTACCCTTCATGGGCATCTAAGTTCTATAATAACCCACATGTGGTGCAGGATCTGCCTACCCTTCATGGGCATCTTAGTTCTAGAGTAACCCACATGTGGTTCAGGATCTGCCTACCCTTCATGGGCATCAAAGTAATAGAATAACCCACATGTGGAGGAGGATCTGCCTACCCTTCATGGGCATCTAAGTTCTAGAATAATCCACATGTGGAGCAGGAACTGCCTATCCTTCATGGGCATCTAAGTTTTATAATAACCCACATGTAGATCAGGAACTGCCTACCCTTCATGGGCATCTAAGTTCTGGAATAACCCACATGTGGAGCAGGATCTGCCTACCCTTCATGGGCATCTAAGTTCTAGAATAACCCACATGTGGAGCAGGAACTGCCTACCCTTCATGGGCATCTAAGTTCTATAATAACCCACATGTGGTGCAGGATCTGCCTACCCTTCATGGGCATCTTAGTTCTAGAGTAACCCACATGTGGAGCAGGATCTGCCCACCCTTCATGGGCATCTAAGTAATAGAATAACCCACATGTGGAGCAGGGTCTGCCCACCCTTTATGGGCATCTAAGTTCTAGAATAATCCACATGTGGAGCAGGAACTGCCTATCCTTCATGGGCATCTAAGTTCTATAATAACCCACATGTGGAGCAGGAACTACCTACCCTTCATGGGCATCTAAGTTATATAATAGCCCACATGTGGAGCAGGATCTGCCTACCCTTCATGGGCATCTAAGTCCTAGAATAACCCACATGTGGAGCAGGAACAACCTACCCTTCATTGCTTGATCTTTAGGTTTCTGTGTAATGTTTTGTATTGTAATGTCTGTACTTCTAGTTACGGCTTTATATTTCTCCCGTAATATGCCCGAAATGGTAACTGTATAAACAATTCCTTTACTGTTCTGAGACAAATACATGTGTAACAGCAGAGCATGTTTTACCTCCGAAAAATGCAATGTCCACGATGGGATTCGATCCCGGGACCTCTGCATTGTAGGCCACACCTCTACCAACTGAGCTAAGGGAATCTCCACTAACACAGTTAGCAGAGATAGTTATGAACTTACATGTACTGTGATGAAAAATAAGATATTACATATGTAGTGTACATAGTTATTTATGAACAAAGAGATATATTTATTGTTTACCAGCTGTTATTTTAAATGTCATATCAACACATTTGCGTACGTTGACCTTTTTCTGTATTTGAAATAGAATATGTAATGGATTGATTAAATATATGTCATGTACCTGATGACAGGAAATATATTTTATAAATAATTGATTCTTCTATATTGGGAAACACGAATTCACATCCTTCTTAATGTCCACGAATATTTATTATTGATGATACAACTGAATTAATTAGGACAAAGAAAAACCATACAAAGTAAGACATCAATTATGATTTATGGTTAAGAGTTAGGATTATCAACCTGTCGCAAGTCACTTGCAAACTTTATCACATAATGCTGTATTGAGTACACCTCGCTTGGTTGGGATTCGAACTCACAACGTTAGTGGTGATAGACACTGATTACATAGGTAGTTGTAAATCCAACTACCATACAATCAGGACCATGACGGCCCCTATGATTTATGGTAAATATAATTTGGGCCCATAAAACTAGTTCATCCCCGTCACTTTTTTTCATTAAAGTGTCTGCACCTAGTTAGTAAATTTAGTGATCATGTATTTCTGTGTTAGGGGGTATCGATTTTGCCTCTCTCTGATTGTTATATCGGATTTTGGAACTGTTCCGACATGTTTCCCAGTTTATTATTAGTATAATTTACAATTAAGAAACAATCATTCGGAAAACAAAAATATGTAAGGTAGATTATAATTTTAATTGGACGATCATTATCAGTCTTTATATGGATGAACACGTTGTTGATACTAATATGAGCTTTTAAATACAACAAGGGAGATAACACAGTCAATTTATTTCCGTCATGTGAGATGCTGATTTAAAGTATATTCGTTTGATGAATGTGAGCACTACAGTTGTTCCGGTCGCTTGTTCTCACAAAGAAAAAATCGCAAATTTGCTGTATTTTGCTATTTGGTCGATTGTGTGACATCGTAACTGTTACGGATCTAGAAATGTCAATTATGAGATTATATGGTGTATTGGTTTTTCTACCGAATATTATTCTTAAACAACGACGGTAATTTTTCAATCATTTGTCCTTCCAGCATCGATCTTTTGAGAATTAGAAAAAAATGGATATGAATTTTTGTAATTCAGTAATAGTGAAAGGGGGATAACTCTATTGTACTTGCGAAAGTTGAAGATAAACAAAGTATTTATCACTTTCGTCGTTGTACAAATCCGTAATGTAAAGTATTACATGAGTTTGCTTTAGTCGACTAATTGTTATCATTTAGTCAAGATGGGCATAAAGGTGACGGTCCAGAATGGTCACAAGGTTCCATTATTATTTGGACCTGTTGTTTACATTCTTCAATATAAACCATAAAAAGATCAAAGGAAAATAATGCATTTATGTTACAACGAGAAATAAATAATGTTCCTTCTAAAATATATTTAGTCAAATGTCTAAATTGATTAATAATTAATTAACCAGAACCACGTACCATTGATTCGCAACAACTGTCTAATAATAGCTATTTAGATGGATTGACACGTGTCTATTTAACTTCTATGCGCCACAAAAACAATTAATAGTCATACGGTCATTGATAGATCATTGGAGCGACATAATAGTTGTAAATCATGGGTCAATGTAAAGGTAGAAGGTCAACTATATATAGGTTACAATTTTCAAATGTTTCCACAATTTGGGATATAATTTATTGGTAATCCACTTTAAAATATATCACTATACAGGGGCGGATCCTGGATTTGAAGTTAGGGGGACGCACTTTAATAAAATCGCGCCGAGCGGAGGGAGGCGCGAAAATTTTGGGGTATTTCGTGTGAAAAATCACGATTTTACGCAAAAAAATCAT
>MJUT01051767.1:7854-24815 GCA_002080005.1 Gigantidas platifrons
CACAAAGCATTAAACCAACATAAACCCAAGCTGGAGCACAAAAACCACAAAGTATTAAACCAGCATAAACCTAAACTGGAGCACGAAAACCACGAAGCATTAAACCAACAGAAACCTAACCTGGAGCACAAAAACACAAAGCATTAAACCAACATAAATCTAAAGTGGAGCACAAACACCACAAAGCATTAAATCAATATAAACCTAAACTGGAGCACGAAAACCACGAAGCATTAAACCAACAGAAACCTAACCTGGAGCACAAAAACACAAAGCATTAAACCAACATAAACCTAAACTGGAGCACATAAACCACAAAGCATTAAATCAACATAAACCTAAGTTAGAGCACAGAAACCACAATGCATTAATCCAATATAAACCTAAACTGGAGCACAAAAACCACAAAGCATTAAACCAACATAAACCTAAACTGGAGCACAAACACCACAAAGCATTAAATCAATATAAACCTAAACTGGAGCACGAAAACCACGAAGCATTAAACCAACAGAAACCTAACATGGAGCACAAAAAACACAAAGCATTAAACCAAGATAAACCTAAACTGGAGCACAGAAACCACAAAGCATTAAACCAACATAAACCTAAACTGGAGCACAAACACCACAAAGCATTAAATCAATATAAACCTAAACTGGAGCACGAAAACCACGAAGCATTAAACCAACAGAAAACTAACATGGAGCAGAAAAACACAAAGCATTAAACCAACATAAACCTAAGATGGAGCACAAACACCACAAAGAATTAAATCAATATAAACCTAAACTGGAGCACAAACACCACAAAGCATTAAATCAATATAAACCTAAACTGGAGCACGAAAACCACGAAGCATTAAACCAACAGAAACCTAACCTGGAGCACAGAAACCACAATGCATTAATCCAATATAAACCTAAACTGGAGCACAAAAACCACAAAGCATTAAACCAACATAAACCTAAGCTGGAGCACAAAGAACACAAAGCATTAAACCAACATAAACCTAAGCTGGATCACAAAAACCACAAAGCATTAAACCAACATAAACCTAAACTGGACCACAAGATGCACAAATCATTAAACCAACATAAACCTAAGCTGGAGCACAAAAAACACAAAGTATTAAACCAACATAAACCTAAGCTGGACCACAAGAAACACAAATCATTAAACCAACATAAACCTAAGCTGGATCACAAAAACCACAAAGCATTAAACCAACATAAACCTAAACTGGAGCACAAAAAACACAAACCATTAAACCAACATAAACCTAAACTGGAGCACAAACACCAAAAAGCATTAAACCAACATAAACCTAAACTGGAGCACAAAAAACACAAAGCATTAAACCAATATAAACCTAAGCTGGAGCACGAAAACTACTTAATGTTGGATTGGTTACTTTGGATCGGGTTATATTGCTTTAACGTAAAATATGCTAAGGTTAGAAATTAGAGTTGTCCTGCCATTTTGGATCCTTGACATTATGTATACATCGTACATGATTAAACTAACAAAATTAAGTCATTGAATAGAAGTCAAATGATTGACATACAGACGAACATGTTTGAAAAATAGACACCCCCCCACTAAACAAAATAAGTGACATATTGGTTTGCATTTGAGTAGCAATCGTAGGAAGAGTTTGAGGATACCAAAAGTGTAGTTAGAATCCGTAAATCAAATAACAGTAGACAAAACAATGGCCAACAGAAAAAGGAAAAAAAAACAAACAACGATCTACAAAAAACATACCGATAAAGCTAAAGATCGAGTACAACGTACCCCACTAAACACCGGGGGTGAACTCGGGTGCTCCGGAAGGGTAAGCAGTTCCACTAGTGACATTCGTCGTGCTAATCTAGTTACAAACCCGTAGACTTTGTTATGAACTCGATTTTATGAAAAGACTATTGAAACAGTGATGTTGAACAATCCCGCGATATCCAGAATACAAACAGTCATGTATAACGCGTCAACATTACTTTTCATATACCCCCCCTCATATTTACATTTTATGTATAGCCCCTCACCTTTACATTTCTTGATATAGTTCTGTGAACATTTAACTTGCAATAAAACATAGATGTCCAATGTACTGAGCTGTACTCGTTTCAGGAATAACCTTCACCAGGTACGCTCAAGGCCAAAATATTTGATATCCAAATAATATCAAAGTCTTCGGGAGCAAGAAAAGCAAAGTGCATACATAGGAGAAACAATATCTCCCTGCGAGATGCTCACACTTTACGGTCCTTTCCTCATTCATGACTTATTTTTACCAGTTTTGTCACTAGATTAACATGACGAGTGCCACTAGTTGAGCAGGAACTGTTTTCCCTTCCGGAGCACCTGAGTTCACCCCCCAGTGTTTAGTGTGGTTCGTGTTAGGCGATCTCTAGTTTTATGTGTATGTTTTGAAGATCATTGTTTATCCTTTAGTTTTTAGTGTGGTTCGTGTTAGGCGATCTCTAGTTTTATGTGTATGTTGTTTGTCCTTTTGTCCTTTTTCCTTTGGCCTATGTGTTGTGTGTTCTTCGATATACGGATTCTGATTACCCCTTTGGTATCTTCAAATTCTTCTTTCAAGCAAATTTGTACTAACATGAAAAATGTGACGTCACTTTTGTTATTTTTTTCCCATTGTACTGGTATTTTTAGCAGATCATGATGTGCTTCCAAATTATCCTCTGACTTCGCAACCATGTATTTACTTCATTTAATTAAATGATTATCTTCATTTTCAGGTCGAAGAAACTAATGCATGCCCAGAGAAGGAAAAGTATACGAACTTTCAAATTCCTATGCGTAATTCAAAATTGGTTTCAAATAAAACGCTAACGTTAGCTGAAGTGTTTATGATAGTTAAGATATTTGGGACGAGTATGGAAATTTCTAATTTTTCTACATTATTAAACGATATTACATTTCTCGGTCACGAGAACACATCAGTTATTTTCATATCCTACATGTCCATAGAGTTACTGCCAACCATGTTTGTAGAAGAAATCAAACAATACAAGGAAATATTTCAAGGAATTAAATGGAGGTTGAGATTCACAGGGGATGCAGGATGGAATGGCATAGAAGTTCGAAAAGAAGTATTAGAGCTTATTGAAGGACAAATGATTCATCAGGCATACGAGAACGAGACAGGGGTCATGGTGACCGATACACTCAGTATACGTGATTCGCAACTTGACCCGTATGCACCACGATTAGTGAAGATTTGTGAAGATATTTCCGTATATGCTATACGTAGTAACACATCCGTCATTAATATGACCTCAATAGAGTGCAACAATGGCGTAAACCTTCCTGTCAGTGACAACAGTTTTATCAGGGCTATTATAACAAATATTTGTTTTTCTGTTTCCATGGTGTCACTATTAGTACTTATTGTTGTCTACAGGAAAATTGGTATGACATCTACTATACCTGGGTCAAACCTGGAGAATATTTCTATCTCCCTTTTACTGTCTAATTGTTTGTTTATTTTTGGTATAGGGGCATCTGATATCAGGGAGGTTTGTTTCGTGATTGGTGTAATTCTGCACCATCTGTGGCTTAGCGTTTTCTATTTCATGTCTGTGGCCACACTGTGTATAGTTATTAATCTAACTAAACTGAGGTCTAATAGTCAGAATATTCACAGTAATCTAAAGGATAAAAAACGTTGTTTGGCTTTAGGAGGGGTTATCGTTCCTTGCATGTTTGTTTGTCCCGCCGTTTTGCTGGATATTTATGGCGATGCTTACTTATCTTCTGGATATGGAAAACAACCTTGTTTCCCTCACATATTCCCAGCTAATTTAATTTTCTTTTCTGGACCAGTGCTCTTATCGATAACAATAAATTTTGTTTGTTTATTACGAGTCATCGGCCACATTTGTCTATTAAGCCATGAGATTGGGAATATATCTATGTCTACACCGTTTACACACGCAAAAGTGTATCTGAGAATCTTTGCCATATCTGGTTTCCTTTGGATTACTAGTATTATGGCGGCCATATTGGAATCTGATTGGCTTGATTATGTTTTTACATTGTTATGTGGTTTGCAGGGATTCTTTATATCTTTGGCAAGTCTCACAACAAAGCAAGTCGTCAGGAAATTTTTGCATAAGAAAGAACTGGTTACTGGAACATTATTTCAAAGTAAAATATAAGGACAACAGACACATCAAATCACGAGATTTTAGTTTCCAATGGCATAATACATTTAGTAGTCATTATTTCAGCATTGGTCTTATTTATTAGATATATTTATATTTGCAAAGTACAGTTCCTTAACAATGGAAAGTATTAAAACTAAGGTCAATCACTCTCCTTTACTCACTTGCTTTATTGGTTTACTTAATCTCAAAATAGACATTTAAATTGTGTGGTTTTCATATCATTTGCCGAGGAGCATACCTGCTTTGTTTTATCTATATGCATATACCATTTTATTGACATTCTGTATGACTGTCTACACCATTGTAGTATTTTGTTGATCATGTTGATGTTATGTATGACTGTCTACACCATTGTAGTATTTTGTTGATCATGTTGATGTTCTGTGTGACTGTCTACACACTTGTATTATTTTGTTGATCATGTTGATGTTCTGTATGACTGTCTACACCATTGTAGTATTGTGTTGATCATGTTGATGTCCTGTGTGACTGTCTACACCATTGTAATATTTTGTTGATCATGTTGATGTTCTGTATGACTGTCTACACCATTGTAGTATTGTGTTGATCATGTTAATGTCATGTGTGACTGTCTACACCATTGTAGTATTGTGTTGATCATGTTAATGTCCTGTATGACTGTCTACACCATTGTAGTATTGTGTTGATCATGTTAATGTCCTGTGTGACTGTCTACACCATTGCAGTATTGTGTTGATCATGTTGATGTTCTGTGTGACTGTATGCACCATTGTAGTATTTTGTTGTTCATGTTGATGATCTGTATGACTGTCTGCACCATTGTAGTATTTTGTTGTTCATGTTGATGTTCTGTATGACTGTCTACACCATTGTAGTATTTTGTTGTTCATGTTGATGTCCTGTGTGACTGTCTACACCATTGTAGTATTTTGTTGTTCATATTGATGTTCTGTATGACTGTCTACACCATTGTAGTATTTTGTTGATCATGTTGATGATCTGTATGACTGTCTGCACCATTGCAGTATTTTGTTGTTCATATTGATGTTCTGTATGACTGTCTACACCATTGTAGTATTTTGTTGATCATGTTAATGTCCTGTGTGACTGTCTGCACCATTGTAGTATTTTGTTGATCATGTTGATGTTCTGTTTGACTGTCTACACCATTGTAGTATTGTGTTGATCATGTTGATGATCTGTATGACTGTCTACACCATTGTAGTATTGTGTTGATCATGTTGTTGTCATGTGTGACTGTCTACACCATTGTAGTATTTTGTTGGTCATGTTGATGTTCTGTATGACTGTCTACACCATTGTAGTATTGTATTGATCATGTTGATGTCCTGTGTGACTGTCTACACCATTGTAGTATTGTGTTGATCATGTGGATGTTCTGTATGACTGTCTACACCATTGTATTATTTTGTTTATCATATTGATGTTCTGTATGACTGGCTACACCATTGTAGTATTTTGTTGAGTATATTAATGTTCAGTAGCGCTATCTACCCTTATACAATATGTATTCATCCTATTAATGTCCTGTATGGTGTACTTGTTCACTTTTATATTGTACAAGATCACCACCGGTTTTAGTGAGGTTCGTGCTACTCGATCTTGATTTTATATGTAATGTTGTCTAGATCGTTGTTTGTCCTTTTGTCGTTTTTGTCATTTTGTTGTGTGCTCGTGCTCGAATTAAGGATTCTGATTACCCCTTTGGTGTCTTCAAGCTCTTCTAGAGGCCACTCTTACAATGGACACGGCATAGGAGGTGTAATGGCTAGCTTGCTCGCTGTAAGTGTGGTAGATGGTCGGCCTAAAACCGGTAGGGTCAAACTAAGGACCCTACTATTGGCATTTGTTGCTTCTCTGTTAAGCACGGTGCACTAATGGGTAAGACGAAAGATTGGCTGGGTTGGAATAAGAATGATGATGTCCTAGAGGAAGGAGCGATATATTGGTTTAGCCAAAAAAGAACATCATCATCTCATCATGACAAGTAACTTGTTCACGCCATGATATACCTGAACAATTGCTAATTTGGCATTGCAGAATAATTTCTCATTCACTCTGCGAGTTCTTTATTGCATGGCCTGTTAAATAGGTTTAAAATCCACCTGTTATGTAAATCTATTGTCAAAACTCTCTATTATTTTTAAGGAATGGAGAGTTATTGTTCTCTTTGTACTTTAGATACTATACACAGATTTTTTTTTTTGTTACAAGATTAATACAATTTAATAAAATTAATAAAGTACAATGGGTGGATTTTAAGTTGGAGAATGTTCTCGTATCTCTCCATTCCTATAAAACATTGGGCCTCGGCTCCATTATTTTTCAGGAAAGGAGAGTTACTCGGTCATTCTCCTATTCATAATGTTTTACATAATTTGAACGTGAAAGGTGACACATCTTTTAGAACAATAATTGTATTTTAGGTACTTATATGTGACTGAATTGTATGTAAAATATATTCATTGTTGTTTAATTATGTCGTGAATAAAAAAAACATAGACATTTTGTATCAGTTTTCATTTAACTATTAATCTTGTCTTGATATTTAAATGCGGCAGCTTATATAAAATAGGAAATATTCAGTGGGAATAATTCAATGGTTTCCTTTTTCATGTTGCAGCTCTGAAAAAAATTAATTTTCAATATTAACCTGCTATGGTTGAAAATGACAAAGTTAACAAAAATCATCATAGCATAATACCTCTTTGAAACTTATTTTAGTATTTCAAATTTGAAATAATGCATTCATAAATACAACATAAAAGACAAACAATATGAACATTGGTCATCAAATACAATTTCACAATAAGAAAGATTAAAAAATATCAAAGCCGTAAATAGAAGGATAGGAAGTACAATGACGGGACAGAAAAGACAAACAATGATCGTGCTATCAGAGGAGCAGGAGCTGCTTACCCTTCCGGATCACATGAGTTCACCCCTGGTTTTAGTGCGGTTCGTGTTACTTGATCTTTAATTTTATGTATTTTACAGATCGTTGTTTGTCCTTTTGTAATTTTTCTTTCGGTCATTGTGTTGTCTGTATTTTTTCGATATACAGACTCGGATTACACCCTTTGATTTCTTCAACGTCTTCTTACACAACAACAAAAAACAAAACAACAACAAAAGAAAAAACACTACACCAATCCGAAATGAAGCAACTCCTGCTCAACTAGTGGCACCCGTCGTGTTATTCCTGTTTACTACAAGTGTAACATATCCGTTGACATCTGTATCACTGATATTCTGTAATGCTTAATTAAGTCATTATGATGACCGTAGAACTTAAGAAGTGACGACTGCTACATTACATTGTACCACCTGAAACCATTGGTATGGTTGTTAGCAGAAACCCTGTATCAAATAGGTAAAAATGTAAAATGAAGTATATCATGACATAAGCCACAAGGTCTGGTATATCGTGTCAACTGTGATATAGAAACTATATATGTAGGTGCTGCTGTGATTCCGCTACATATAAACGGGAAACTCACAATGGGAGATTAAATTCATCTCTTTTGTTGTAACGTTTCGTTCCTAACTAGCCTTCACTTTCAAATCAGTTATGTTCATCGATAATCATTGTGGAAATATTAAACATATACTCTGAATACTCACCCAATACCCGCAATAAAGCACTCAACGAGACGTTACAAAATACACACATCCAATACACACATCCAATACTCACCCAATACCCGCCATAAAGCACTCAATATAACGTTACCAAATACACACATCTAATACTCACACAATACCAGACATAAAACACTCAACGAAACCTTACCAAATACACACATCCAATACTCGCCCAATACCCACCATAAAGCAATCAACAAAACCTTACCAAATACACACATCTAATACTCACTCAATACCTGCCATAAAACACTCAAAGAAACCTTACCAAATACACACATCCAATACTAACACAATACTCGCCATAAAACACAGAACAAAACCTTACCAAATACACACATCCAATATTCACACAAAACTCGCCATAAAACACTCAACGAAACCGTGCCCAATACACACATCCAATACTCACCCAATACGCGTCATAAAAAACAAAACAAAACATTAACATACACACACATCCAATACTCACCCAATACCCGACATAAAACACTCAACGAAGCCTTACCAAATACACACATCCAATACGCACCCAATATCCGCCACAAAACACTCAACACAACCTTACCAAATAAACACATTCAATACTCACACAATACTCGCCATAAAACACTGAACAAAATCTGACCAAATAAACACATCCAATACTCACACAATACTCGCCATAAAACACTGAACAAAACCTTACAAAATACACACATCCAATACTCACCCATTGTCCGCCATAAAACACGCAAGAAAACCTTACCAAATACACACATCCAATACTCACCCAATACCCGCCATAAAGCACTCAACAAAACCTTACCAAATACACACACCCAATACTCACCCAATACCCACCATAAAACACTCAACGAAACCTTACCAAATACACACATCCAATACTAGCACAAAACTCGCCATACAACACTCAATGAAACATTACCAAATACACACATCCAATACTAAGACAAAACTCGCCATAAAACACTCAATGAAACATTACCAAATACACACATCCAATACTCGCCCAATACCCGCCATAGAACACTCAATGAAACATTACCAAATACACACATCCAATACTCGCCCAATACCCGCCATAAAACACTCAATGAAACATTACCAAATACACACATCCAATACTAACACAAAACTCGCCATAAAACACTCAATGAAACATTACCAAATACACACATCCAATACTAACACAAAAATCGCCATAAAACACTCAATGAAACATTACCAAATACACACATCCAATACTAAGACAAAACTCGTCATAAAACACTCGATGTAACCTTACCAAATACACACATCCAATATTCACCGAAGTATTACTAACTACTCTCCGAACACACTGAATACACAATATACTCATCAATCATTATCATTGTAAATAAATCAGTACAATCTGTCTTCTCTATATATTACTTTTAGGATAAAAACTCTTCACGTCTTCACGTAATATCAATTTATCATCAGTTTCATACAAACACAATATTTAACCATAAGAAACGGAGATAGACGTTCAACAACTCTATTTCAGAAACAATGAAGATAAAGCTGATACTTTAACTATACTACTGATAACTATTGTTTTTTTTCTGTTCTGACCACAGGCACTTGCTTCTGGTAAAAACACATATACCTAGATACTAATAATACCACAAGGTACGTAACCGTTCATTTGTAAAAAAATCTATGTCATCGCGATTTTCGCGTTTTTTTCAACTCGAAGGACGCCAGCATGGAAGAATGGCCTACATCATCTAAAACTACGATAATTTATCTACAAAATGATGTATAAAACACATACCTTGCTGAACCTCAACAATACAACAGACCTTTTTCCACGGGTCAGTTATCAGCTTTCATCATGCATACGCCAAGCAGGGAGATTGATACACGCAGTGAATGAAACAATAAGAAAAGTTGTAATAAAAATGCTATAAAATACTGAGATGTTAGAAAATTATATGTATATATTGCATTCCAATAAAAAATAAAATAAAAGTGTTTTAATTTCTTAAAATAAAAGTGTAGTTTGAATGCAAATCTGTGGCTATTTAAAAAAAATAAACTTCAGAATTCCAGCTTGCTTATGTAATGGAAAACTTCGACCAATCAGATACTTTACCTGAGTTCGATCTTGACCTTTTCATTCACTGCGTGTAGCAATCTACCTGCTTGACGTATGAATGATGAAAGCTGATAACTGACCCGTGGAAAAAGGTTTGTTATATTGTTGAGGTTTAGCAAAGGTAGGTGTTTTATACATCATTTTGTAGATAAATTAATAAAACGTGATCCCGATGACTTATGGAGGTAAGTTTGGGTGAGTTTATCTTATCAGTTACCTTCATTTGTCCATCACCATATTGAACCAGACAGCAGTAGCAAATTGTTGAGACATGGGGCTAACTATACTTGGAGTACCAACCATACTTGCAGTATGTCAAATACTGGCCATCATCTTGATAACCAAACCCATAACCAATAATAATTATGAATACAGCAAAGAGGTCAAATTGGTTGAAAAAACATTTTTCCAGTGCAACAAAAACATGGATTGAACAACACCCCACTCTCTCATGGAGATGCAGTACCACCATTAAATTAAACAGACACAACCTCTTTGAATATTTTAACTGGCATTCAACTAGGCCAAAGAAACCAAATACATCAACCATATTTGCTCTGATCCTCCTTTCTGGAGATGTAGAAATAAATCATGAACCACCTAAATTTCCATGTGCTATTTGCAAAACAACAGTTGCAAAGAATCACAAAGCATTACAATGCGATGAATGCGACACCTGGGTGCATGCCACATATGATGGAATCATGAAAGAGGAATACATGCGCTTTGAAAATATTCACAGTTTAATATTTCAATGCCCCCAGTGTAGACTACTATCAATCACAGACTCATATTTTCTCAGTGATACAGAATCGCCAGAACTTAGCAACTCATTCAGCGTCCTGTCGGAGTCGGATTCGTCATTAACAGCGCTGACCGGAGTCGGTGAGACACCCTCATCAATCACCAGTAATAACGTTTACTCTGACCAAACAGCAAATACAATCCGTATCATGACAGTAAACTATAGAAGTTTTATAAGTGATAGAAAGAAAGTCGACCTACAAGACCTAATTGAGACACACAAACCAAACATCATTCTGGGTAGTGAATCCCATCTAGACAGTTGCATTGCCAGCAGTAAAATTTTTCCAAATACATATGCAACCCCATACAGAACAGACAGAAAACTTGGAGAGGGTGGCGTCTTCACAGCAGTGGACAACAACTACATAACTACAGAAGTTGTATCAAACTGTAACTGCGAAATTGTATGGACCAAAATCAACATACAAGGAAGCCAACCATTATATCTAGGCTCATACTACAGACAACCATCCAGTACAATAGAAATAATGGAAGAACTAGAAAAATACATAGAAGCCATAACTCTATCCAATAATGGCAGACTCCCAAATATAATCTTAAGTGGAGACTTAAATCTACCATCAATTGACTGGAAAACAAACACAGTGCGGGATAACCCACAATATGGCCAAGCAATCAACTCAAAATTAGTTGAAATAGCAAACAATAATGACTTGATTCAAATGGTTACAGAACCAACTAGAGGCAATAACATTCTTGACCTCCTGTTCACCACCAAACCTGCTCTGGTTGAACACATTGAAATACATCCAGGAATGAGTGACCATAGTATAGTTAGCACAGATGTAAACCTGAGAGCTAGAACAGTTAAGAAAAAACCACGAAAAGTACACCTCTTCAAAAAAGCTGATATGGGAAGTCTTAATAAGGACATCGAACAAGTTACCTTGAAGACGAAAATATAGAAAATAAAACCACAGAAGATCTTTGGCAGTCCTTTAAGGAAACCATCACAAAAGCTGTCACAAAACATGTTCCTCAGAAAACAATAGGGGGAAAACAACACGTACCCTGGATCAACACCCACATAAAGAGGTTAATACGACAAAGACAGCGTAGATACAACTCAGCTAAAAAGCACAAAACTACAAAAATCTGGGCACTATATAAAGCAATGAAAGAACTAGTGAAGAAAACCATGAATGAGGCCCTCGAAAATTACATACGAAACATCTTAAACATTGAAGACAACTGTGAGATCAGCACCAAACAATCACTTGGTAAAAAAATATGGAAATACATCAAATCTAGGAAAAAGATAATATGGGAATTTCACCACTCAAGAATGAATCAGGAAAGGAAGTCATTGACAGTAAAGTAAATGCTGAAATCCTAACCCAACAACAGCGTATTCACAGATGAGGATTTAAACACCATCCTGGAACAAGACACACAAGTATCTCCAAACATAGAGTGATTACATATCACCACCAATGGCATATGTCTGCTTCTAACAAAGCTTGATCCAACCAAAGCAATAGGACCAGATTTAATTCCAACCAGAGTATTAAAAGAAGCAGCAGATCAAGTGGCCCCCTTTCTGACATATATATTCAACCACTCTCTGCGAACAGGGGATGTACCACAAGACGGCCATCTTCAAAAAAGGAGACCGAAGTAAAGCTGTGAACTACAGACCGCTATCGCTTACATCAATCTGCTGTAAGATCATGGAGCATATTGTATACCGCCATATCATCGACCATCTAGAAATACATGGAATCCTTGCAGACCACCAACATGGCTTTAGAAGGCAAAGATCGTGCGAAGCACTACTTGTGAACACGATTGAAGAAGTGGCAAGGTCAACAGACAATAGACAGCAAATAGATATGCTTATATTGGACTTTTCAAAAGCCTTTGATACCGTACCACACCAGAGACTACTACAGAAGATGCACCATTATGACATTAAAGGAAACATTCTCAAATGGATCTCTGGGTGGCTGCCTCAAAGACATCAAAGAGTTTGTGTAGATGGGGAAGAGAGCATTAATAAACCAGTACGATCAGGAGTACCACAGGGGACAGTTCTCTGACCATTATGCTTTCTGATCTACATAAACGATATGGGGAGCTCTAGAACATCATGATTAAGACTATTTGGTGGTGACTCCCTACTGTATAGGCCAATCAACTGCACTGAAGATACCACCAAACTCCAAGAAGAACATACAGAGTTAGTTCAGTGGTCACAAACATGGCAGATGACATTCCATCCAGCAAAATGTTATATACTACGGGTCACAAGAAAAATAACACCAATAATCGTCAAACTACCACATGATAGGACACCAACTGGAAACTGTACATCATTATTCCTATCTCGGTGTTGAACTTTCCGAAGATCTAGGATGAGAGATACATATCAACAAAGTGACATCTAAAGCAAACAGGACGTTGGGATTTCTCCGAAGAAACATCTATAGGTGCCCTCAAGACATAAAAGAACACGCATATATATCATTAGTCAGACCGCACTTAGAATATGCATCAGCGGTATGGGACCCATATAGGCAAACACACATAAACAATCTAGAAATGGTTCAAAGAAGGTCTGGTCGATTCGTAACATCTACATATAGCGGATAACCTGGAACTGTAACTAAGATCCTGCAGGACTTAAAATGGCAAACACTTGAGACCAGACGGAAAGCAGCAAGACTAATATTACTTCACAAAGCCATAAATGGAGAAGCTGTTGTGACCATCCCAGAATATGTCAGAAAACCATCAAGAAATACAAGACAGTATCACCAGAACCACTTTTTCCAGACTGAGTACTTCAACAGATGCTTATCAGAACAGCTTCATACCCAAAACTATAGCTGACTGGAACAGTCTACCATCAGATGCAATTCAGGCACCAACCACGGACAGCTTCAGGGAAGCTGTGTGGAGGCATCTGACACCGTAATCTGTATACATGTTGCTTTTAATTGTAAACTTTGCTAGTATTACCAGTTTTTAACCCGTGCACAACGGTTGACGCTTGCACAACACAATCTGCGTAATGCATATCGCACTGCAGATCAACAGTATAGAAGTAGAATTCATCTCCTGTGTGTAAGTGTTATAAGATATTCTAGATATGGTTAATTTAAGGTTAATGATTAAAGATCAACACCCCGAAGCAATCTGTCTCAGAATTTACGATATTGCACCTACCACGATGCATACTTCTTTTCCTCAACCCGTTCTGTGGTGTCAATGTTTGTTTACTTTTTGCATTGTATTAAATAACAAATTACCTCCCTTTGACCAATATCTAAATAAAAGTAGTTCAGGAAAATGCCAAGTGTATTTATCGCCGTTGTAGTAGCGTCTAAGGATACGGTATATATATAATATTCTATTTTGCAATAGAATTAAAATACCGCCACAGCACGTATGCAATATCGATAAATCAACAATTTACTTCAGGAATGGAAAACAACCTTTCGGAAAAACGCTCGTGTAGTTTGTCTTACCCAGGAGCTTGGGTATGTCATACATTGTTATACACCTAAATAAACGGATTACTTTCAGGGGTGAAAAAATATGTTTCTATAAACTTGTCAAAAATATGGATCATAAACATGCTTAACAAATATTTATGTTGTGTCAGCAAATAAAAGCTGGATTAATTCTTAATTCAATAGGTTCCCATTCCAGTTTGAGCCTATTAAGCTTTATGTTTTATGCAAAACCAATACACTTAGCATGACTTGTGAAGGTTAAAATATTGTTTTGCTTTCTTGCGAGAATCACGTTTTTTTAAACATCGTCTATCGTCACAAACTCAGTGTCAGATTTACCTATCGGCTTGGTATGTTGAAGCATATAGGGCCTCACAAACTAGGGGACCTCCGGCCAAGATGTATATTATTTTTGACATTATCATTGACCTTTCTTACACATGTTGCTATATCCCTTCAGGCTTCGGTAATTTTCCTTCCACTCCGTTTCAGAATAGTACTTTCTAACTTAAGCCAAAAACTCGACATTGTATTAATTTTGTCGCAAGTCTTCGGCTAGGTGCCATCTTAGCGCATGGTTACGCTGGGCCCCACGAGCATAGGAGTCCCATACTAATCTATTTATGTTGTATAAAGCATGTGTTTTAATGTTTAAACACTGATTTTGTTGAAAGTACCAATACAAACAATATATATATAATTTTACCAACAATCTACATTTTTATTCCTGTGAGTTGTGATCTAGATAGGGGCTCCAGTGCACTGCTTTGCATAGTTTTTAAATACGAAACGAACACATTATATGTAATAAAAACTATTAACAATACAATATTAGGTAATATTTCTTTCCTAAAACATGAAATACGTTATATATTTGTTTTTTGTATTTTGCTTGCTCACGAGGGAGATAACCCAGCAGATCGACGGTTTTCTGTAGGATTCCTCCACCAATGAAACTAATCGTCACCATATGACTGAAATATTGTTGAACGCGACGTCAAATGCCATAATCTTAACCCTATTCCAATGATAAAGAAGAATTCATGATAGTAGCCTAACTTGGACATTCGCGGGAAAATAAGATAGTAGTCATTTACGGAAGTCGTCCTGTATAGGTGTAGAAATAACTACAGAGGTTACGTCAAAGGTATCCGATATACATTGTACATAATTTTGTTTTATATTTGGGGAACCTGATACCAAAAACCGCATCGGTGGTGTAATAGATCCAGCTTCGAGCCCCTGCCTGGTCAAACAAAAAACTCTAATATTTGTTGTTTCTCCGCTAAGCACGCAGCAATAAGGAGTACAAGCAAAGACGACTGGTTGACTCGGAATCAGAATACTGTGTCCGAGTGGAGCGACATGTCTACCCGTGGACTGTTGTTTCAGTGAACTAGCACTATAAAAGCCAACTCATCGTGTTGATCTAGAACAAAGCGGACCTCATCATCATCTCATTGAAAATAAACTTGTTCTCGTCATAATATGGTTGATGCATTGTTGACTTGGCGTTAAACAACAATCACTCACTCACTCAATTGACGATACCAAAGAGGTAATCATAAGCCGTGAGACAGACAGACAAAACAATGGTAGGTTTTTAGTTGAGACGAACAGACAAAACAATGGTCGGTTTTAGTTGAGACGGACAGACAAAACAGTGGTCGGTTTTTAGTTGAGACGGACAGACAAGACAATGGCCGGTTTTTAGTGGAGACGGACAGACAAAACAATGGTCGATCTTTAGTTGTGACGGACAGACAAAACAATGGCCGGTTTTTAGTTGTGACGAACAGACAAAACAATGGTCGGTTCTCAGTTGTGACAGACAAACAAAACAATGGTCGATCTTTAGTTGTGACGGACAGACAAAATAATGGCCGGTTTTAGTTGAGACGGACAGACAAAACAATGGTCGATTTTTAGTTGAGACGGACAGACAAATCAATGTTCGGTTTTTAGTTGAGACGGACAGACACAACAATTGTCGGTTGTAGTTGAGACGGACAGGCGGACAGACAAAGCAATGGTCGGTTTTAATTGAGACTGTCAGACAAAACAATGGTCGATTTTTAGTTGAGACGGACATACAAAACATAATCGTTTTTTAGTTGAGACGGACAAACAAAACAATGGTCGGTTTTAGTTGAGACGGACAGACAAAACAATGCTCGGTTTTATTTGAGACTAAGACACAACAATGGCCGGTTTTTAGTTGAGACGGACAGACAAAACAATGGTCGGTTTTTAGTTGAGAGGCACAGACAAAACATTGGTCGGTTGTAGTTGAGACGGACAGACGAACAGACAAATCAATGGCCTGTTTTTAGTTGAGACGGACAGACAAAACAGTGGCCGGTTTTTAGTTGAGACGGACAGACAAAACAATGGCCGGTTCTTAGTTGAGACGGACAGACAACACAATGGACGGTTTTAGTTGAGACGGACAGACAAAGCAATGGCCAGTTTTAAGTTGTGACGGACAGACAAAGCAATGGTCGGTGTTTAGTTATGGCGGACAAACAAAACAATGGTCTGTTTTTAGTTGAGACGGACAGACAAACATGGTCGGTTTTTAGTTGAGACGGACCGACAACACAATGGTAGGTTTTAGTTGAGACGGACAGACAAAACAATGTCGGTTTTATTTGAGACTGTCAGACAAAACAATGGCCGGTTTTTAGTTGAGACGGACAGACAAAACAATGG
>MJUT01051767.1:30223-41665 GCA_002080005.1 Gigantidas platifrons
GAAAGTCAAAACTCATAAGTATATAAACAGACAAAATCAGTCAACAACCAGAAAACTGGGAAAACCGTAATGACCCGGACTTGGTACAGGCATTTCCAAAGAAATGGTGGGTTGAATCAGATATTACGGCACCAAACCTCCCCCTTTCATTACGGTTCAAAGGTTCCGGCTGTCACTATAGCAGCATTTACAACAATACTGGAACAAAATAGGTAAAGTAGTAGTCAACGCATTACTAAATTCAGTGAGGAGGGTGGAACGTCTATCGTGAACCATCTCCATCAACAACCACGAGTCCCCTGAAGTATTTTCAAAAAGTTTTAGTTTTCGAAATAGAAATTACATACTTCATAAACTTAAAAATGGTTTTCATCAATATCTAACTATATTTATAATATACAATTACAATACAATACAATACAATACAATACAATAATAGTCATATTGGATGCACTTTCCCACTGTCCATATGTGTGATGCATCCATTTAGAATGTCTAGAACAGTATATATATTGAGTTACTTCCCTTATACCAATACTATCTTAATATCTTCCCGTCTCATCAAAATTCTTTCCCTCATTGCAGGAGTCTGATAGAAAGAGGCAGACTGAATTTCAATTTCATACGTGCGTTTTAATAAAGGAGTAGGTATGATAAGGGCAGAAATTGGCCTAAAATATAGGCAAATTTTAAATAAAACGTATAGCTTTCATTGTTTGTTGATTTTATAAGATCTTTACCCCATCTAATATTTTGGTAACAATTTTCCATATTTGCACGTGCGATGGCGTCACACTAGTCAATGAAAAGTCTATTGTTTCGTGAAAATATGTGAAATCTAACAAGAAATGTGTATTTAATGTAAATTTTCAGTATAACCACAAGCAGGTTCCAACGGCATATTTTAGTATGATGTTTAATATACATAAACACATATCTCATTTAATTTTTGTGTTGGTACCCGATTGTGGTCAGTATGAATTCTGCAATCAAAAAATTATTTTAAGGTCGATTTCTCGTCAGCGGCCATTTTTTATTGACCGTTTTCATCCTTAATAGATAGAAATAGAAATCGACCTTTTAATCTCATCCAAAATAAAGCTGGTTTATCGTAGTTGTTTTGCTACGGGAGTATGGTAAACTTGAATAATTTTTATGAAAAAGTTTTGACGTTATTTAAATAGAAAAAAGCGGCTAAATTTTGGAGATGATTTACAGTACTGCCGACCTGATTGTGCATTGAGTCCGACGTGGGTTTTTTTTCTAGCCCTCCGTGGAATTGCATGTGTTACTATTGCCTAAAGCATACTTTAATATTATCCCAACAAAAAGTACAGAAAACAAAACAAACAACCAAAAGGAAAAATCACGTAATACTATATACGTCAGATTATCTTAGAAATTAATTCATTGGACATGTAAACGACACATGAGAACTTTCTATTTTTAATAGTCCCTTTACTTTTTAATATTATTAATTTGTTTATTTTGACTTTTTCAAAAAGTGAATTTCCGATAAATTTATCTAACTTAATTCTACAATTATAATATTCACGTTGCGGTGGCGTAATGGTTAGCACACATGACTGCCGATGACAACATCGTGAGATCGAATCACCGATCTTTTTTTGTTTTTTGCTTTTTGTTTTTTTTACAAAATCATTATGCATCATAATAAAACGTTTTTGATGTGCTAACATTATTTGATGTTAAAATAACCGTTAAAACAAAATATCAAATGTCCATATATTATAGCACTTCATTTTGGGTTAACTACTCCGAGCAAACTTTTTTAAAGCATGACAAATAAAATAACTTGATATTTATTATACAGATACAAGATGAAATTCACATGTTCAAATTTTGATAACTGATTGATGATTATTTTGATAGATTGTCATTATATTAAAGTTTTTCCCCATTTTCCATGATATTACAATTTACATACAGATACTTATTTAATATCTGAACTTCAGTATCCATTCATTTGCGTGTTAGAATGTAAGTTTAATCTTGATGGATTATTGCAAGTAAATTATGAACTGACCATAATGAGAATACAATACATGATTTTCCCGTACAATAAAAAAAACCCCACAAAACATCATTCTAAAAACATTGTAACAATATTGATTATTAAATAGCATGTATGAATCTATTGATGCTGTACATTCCCCAGTTCTTTTAATTGTGAAATGTTGGGTAACATAATAAGATGTAAATATAGCTGATAATTTCCTAGTACAAATTCTTAATCATTAGTAAAAGTGATCGTTGCTTACCGCAAAGTGAACAATTCTTCAGCTATACCATGGCGAGAGCAAGTTAAGTTTATATCAAAACGGTGCTGTCTGGTTTGTTCTAGACTAACACACTTAGTTGGAATTTTTAGTTCCATCTCAATGCTGGGCGGATAGACATGGGCATTCACACATTATCATGATTCCGAGCCAACCAGTTTTTGTTCTAATGCTTTACTGTCGTGTGCTTAGCAGAGATGCAACACATACCAATTGTATTCAACTTTTAATTACAAAAATAAAAAAGAAATGACATAAGGAAAACGGATCGTACGATAAAGGTTAACATTGCTATCGTTGCCTTGTTTAGTGCCGACTGAAAAAAATGTTATACAATGTATAATGAACTGAAATTGATCCCTTTTATACAATTTAAACCATAAAAGTGTTTAAAAAAAAAACAAAGAACACAACTTATTCTCATAAAGAAATATATATTTACGGTAAACATATCGTGTTCGTATATGGCTGAATATTTTTTTTTTTTCAAATCTTAATGGCATATTATACATGTACATTAAAACTCAAAAGCAGAAAAAGGAGAAACTATAAAGTTCAGAAAAATAACGTTAGAAAGGGTAATATATAAGACTTTATTACCTAATAGTATATTAATTACCTTTCCATTGGGAATATTTTAGTTTTAACCATATTTCACTTTTAATTTGTCTCTCGGGAAATAGAACGGTCGTTCTATTGCCCGCTGCAGCTGTAGCGTTCTATTGCCCGCGACCTTTTGACCCGCTGTATGATTGGTCAATTACGTCTCATTAACCCGACCAAATCTTTATCATTACGTCTACAGTACATGGACGTATTTATTCGCCACACTCGCTTTTTTTACTATATATTTCATATAAAACCACATTTTTCAAAAACATATTTTAAAGCTATCTCCAGGCAGATTTTTATGAAATTTATTTCAAGACACGCAGAATTCTTTGAAATTTATTTGTTTATTTGATAGCAATTTTTGTCTGCATGGTTTATGTTTTCTGGTGATTTAAACACTGTTGATTTTTCCGCTTTTATTTTGGTTAAATATATAGCAAATTTGACGTCAGAAAACAAAAAGTTGTCTTTAAAACATAAGAAAATAAAGGCAATCTGACGGAAAATCGTGCTAAAATAAACAAATAATCTTTAAATATTTCGGCTTCTTCTGGTGCAAAAATGATCAAAATCCGATTAGAAATGACTTCACAAATTTGTTTTTGAAATTTTGGTTTTATATGAAATATTAGCGTAAAATCGAGAGAGGCGAATAATTATGTTCCATGACTGTAAATTCCAAATGTAATAAAACGTTCGAATGATAATTCGTAATTTGTTATTGTTAACTGTTTTGAAAAATACAATTTAATTACTTTATTCTTATCTCTCTATCCCAAAACTTTGAAAGTACAAAAATATGCATCCCAAAACTACTATTAGGTAATAAAACAGTTATTTAATGTGTAGCTAGGCAATAGACCAGAAAATGTTTCCCTCGATACAGGGAACAGCTCAAGTGGTCTATTGCACTCAGTCGTTGGCTTCGGGCAATAGAACACTTGAGCTGTTCCCAGTACCTTGGGAAATATATTCTGGTCTATTGCCTGGCTACACATTAAATAACTGTATATTCCTAAATGTTGCATTATTGTGGCCAGAGATTGTTGTGTGTTTACTGTGATGTGCTCGTCACATGGATATTGACTTCCGTAATGAGTGCAAATCTCACCGACACTAAAAGTTAATTGATGATGACAATGAAGTGAAGCTTCTACTGAAGAATTTAATGCATCTATGACATTGGATTTTTTTCGATAATCATTATTATGTTTGATTACCATTATCACAAAGAAGTACAAATATGTACACTTGTCCATCGATCTACACGTCCATACGATGATACGACCATGCACCCTAGGTTTTGGTTAACTTATGGATATACGTCAAAATCTTGAATATAGTAAATGGTATAGTCACGATACAACATTAATGATATTTTGTATTAAATAATGCCTGATATTGTCCTTGATGTGTCATTGTTGCCTCCGTGTTACCCTTAAGCACTGTTGCTAATTATGTAGGAATAGGTTCAATTTTCATTTCCTAGATAGGTATGATTCAGCAATGGATTTGGATAAAACGCACAACAGTATTTACTAATGGTTAGGGCACTGGTAACTGATAGTTCCAATAAAATGCTGTGTCCTTAAGACTAGACATCAGCTACTAGATATAGCTTAGCAATCATGTGCGGGCATTATGATTCCCCGATAGTACACTGTGTTGTCTGTTTTCCCCAACTATAAGATATTGTATATCGGGTATTATTAATTTAAAGAAAAAAAATACCTGAACCTCTAGCCATACAGTGATTTCAGAGGTTTTCATGATTTATTATGCACCCGCTCGACGAGAGTCGGGGGTATAAAGGGATCCTCATGTCCGTTCGTCTGTTCGTCCGTCACACTTTTGGTTTCCAGATAATAATTAAAGTACTGCTCAACCAAATCTTTTCAAACTTTCACACATTGCTGTGTACCATAAAATACAGGTCAAGTTTGATTACAGTGTATTTCACATTTACAGTTCATGAGTTATGGCCCTTTTTCTCTTAGAAAATAGGAACTTTTTAGGCTTCCGGATGCTATTCAAAGTTTGGCTCAACCAAATCTTTTGAAACTTTAACACAGTGCTGTTGACCATTAGAAACAGGTAAATTTGATTACGGTGTATAGAACATTTACCGTTCCTGAGTTATGGCTCTTTTTCTCTTAGAAAATAGGGACTTTTTAAGATTCCGAATGATATTTTAAGTACCGCTGAATCAAATATTTTCAAACTGTAACACAATGCTGTATACCATAAGATACAGGTTAAGTTTGATTATGGTGTATTTTACATTTACCGTGCATAAGTTATGGCCCTTTTTCTCTTAGAAAATAGGGGCTTTCTAGGTTTCCGGATGATATTTAAGGTACTACTTAACCAAATCTTTTCAAACTTTAACACAATGCAATGTACCATAAAATACAGATTAAGTTCGATCATGGTGAAATTGACATTTACCATTCTCTTAGAAGATAGGGCTTTAAGGGTTTCTGGATAAAAATTTGGAATGCGGGGGTATCTGTGATCACCAGATCAACTTTCTTTAGTTTTATTATTATAGTATTCTAGTGTGTTAAGGTATGCAGGTAAAACAAAATTAAGGAGATTTGACATCTCAAGGTCTATGTTAATTTGTCATTTTGGGGTAAATTGGGTGAGGGTTTTTTCAGTTTCCATCCATTTCCATGGATTCATTTTAAATTTTGTATTATTCAACATGGATTATATACTCTCCTGCCGCTGTAGCACTGCTTTACCATGTTGTGCAGTTGACTTTGTTCCCTTGACATTCTATTTACTGAAAACATGTTCCTCTCTTGATTTAAAAAATAAAATAGATCAACATTCGGTTATAAAAAGAAAAAAAAACAATTTACAGAGCTCAGCATTGGCGAGTTTCTTCGGTTGCTAGGGATAATATTTGGTTACTAGGGACATTGTAAGGTTTAAGGAATTCTTAGAATATATACTGGTTAGTAAATGACAAGATGTCTCTGCTATGGTGCTGTTGTAGAAATGTTTTCTTGATGAACTAAAAGGTCCATGAGATCTACAGGAAAATACTGTGCATAGGGAAACCTGTTGCTATGGACGGGGCATAACTATGAATAAAAATATCAAAATGTAATTTTGGAATATGAAATGATATTTGTAGTGTGTATATCTTGAAAAAAGTGTACAGCTTAGTCAAATATCAAGTCAAAAGATCGTAGATGTCAACATTCAACCTTTAATTGCAATAATATAGGCTAATTTAATGTTTACAAAACCGTTGCTATGGTGACATAACTACGCAAAAATGCTATATGTTACCATAGAGCATTGTAATATCATTTGTAGAGTGTACATGCACATAATATAACATTTTGTCGAAAAGACTATACAAGATATGTAAAATAAAACAAACCATATTTGAATTTCAATGATTAATTGGACCCTCCCCCATTTACGTTGCTAAGCAACAAAGGACAAAGTGAAATCATCCAAAAATGTATCTTTCTTACCTTTCAATGATTGTGTTTAATATTATATCTATATAAACAGTTTCTGAGATTGGGCCAAAATCGACCCTTATCATACCAACTCCTTTACTACACCTGATACACATTGTTTTTGTCCAGAAAATCTACATGGGTAAATACAATACTTAATGAGAACAATGAATAGATTAATACAGTAATCAAGTATGTCTGATCCAAATATTATATGTTGTGCTGAAATAGAAATTTCTACATTACACTTTTTTTTCTTTTTCTTTTCTTTTTTTAATATTTCTGCCATTTCTAACCATAGATTTTTGACAATATTACATTCCCAGAATAAGTGCAAAATTGTTTCTTTTGTTTCATTACAAAAATTACATAGTTGGGTCTCTTTTAATTTACATTGATACAGGAGGGAATTAGTACACAAAATTCTATGCAATATTTTGCATTGAAATACAGAAAAATTATTGTTTTGTACAATAGAAAAGGATTTTGTATCAGATCCCAGTTCACAATTTCTGTATTTATTCCTTTTTCCATCTTCCTTGTTGTTTTGTTGGTGGGTCAAAGTGGTTTGACAAAATTTTTCTGTAGAGATATTGGCACGATTTCTTGTTTTTTTTACATATTCAAAATTATCAATGTGATTTTTTTAAGTAAGTTTAATTCTAACCTTCCGAATTTGTGGTATCATATGTAAAATTCCCATATACTGTTAAACGGTGGTTTCTATCCCACAAATTCCTTTAAATCGATTCAAGGAAAGGAATTCATTCTCATCAAGTAAATAATTTATAAAACAATATACCTGCATCACACCATTCATAATAAAAAAAAAAACAATGGTGTCGGAATATAAACTTTTTAAGAGATCGAATAAGGCGAATCTTTTTATAGCCCTGGTTCAGTAGCCCGTTTCTCAGATAAAGATGACGTTTCAAGAAATCAGAATAATTGCTACTGGCCCTTGCATAACGAATCAATTGCGAGATGTGAAAAACATATGCAGGAGAAGCTGGTATATTGCTGCACATAGTTGGAAAATTTATGATTTTAAAATTGAAGTCTCATAAATTTTAGTAATGAGTTGACCCCTGTCGTCAAATTCGAGGTATAAGTCCAAAAATGATGCGGACGAAGCTGTATTTGTGGTCTCTTTAATTTCCAGCTCTGGAGGATATATCAATGGAAGAAATTCTGCAAATCTAGAATTACTGATAGATAAAACGTCACCAATATACCTGTATGCGAAATTAAAGGCTCTAGCTTCATGAAACTTCTTATCTTTTACAAGCTTTTGAAGAAACACCGACTCATATGAGTATATTATATGTTATTCCGGTCTTAGACAGGGTATATAATGTCACATTCACGGCTTATGATTTATATTCCATCAGCCGAAGGCGAATGGAATATAGATCATAAGCCGTGCATGTGACATTATATACCCTGTCTAAGACCGGAATAACTATTATATTATAGCTCACATCTTCATTTTAAAGAAGAAAAGGAAAAAAAAACGAAAGAAAACCATGACAGTGCCGTATGGAAACGCCAAACAATTTTGGAATTTTCGATACATACATTTTTATCAAAGAGAAAGAGAGAAAAATTCCATGATTTTTATGTTTTGTAAGTCAAATTAAATATCTGTCAAAAACGGAACTATATAGATTTTCTATAATCCTAAAATTGTAATGTCTTAACGACATCCCGTTTGAGGCCTCTGCATTCTTTCGACTTGTGACGTTTTTAATCTGGTGTCGTTTTGATCAATCATAACTTTCGGAGCGATTACAGGATCCATAAATATACAAAAAATCAAACAGTTAACTGTTTAATTATCACAGAATAGTCAACAAAAAATAACATATTTTAAACAATAATTGTAAGCAGTAAAATTTTATTTAATAAATGTAGATAATGAAATCGTTAATGAATATCCCCAAAAAGGTCTCGACAAAGACAGTGTCAAAATAAAGTTCCACATGGCTCGAAATTCAATTCCGGTTGATCGTAATGTTAAGATTTGTGATGGTACAACCATGGAAAAGTAGAGCATGATTGGTTCTCGATTGATGTGTAGAAATAACAGATGGAGGTAGTGAATCGAAATCGGAAAATAAGTCATTGAGGTTAATGTCACTCAAAGCATTTGAAGGAACATCAATAATGTTTGAAACGAGGGTGTCGATGGAACAACTGCATAATTTGAGGCATAATTGCAAGCTGTTGTTGTGGCGCAGGTAATGCGGGTACTTGACCTTTAATAGTGCTGGATATTACATCTCCCATTACTTGTTTTTCGTTGCTTGACACACGTTGATAAACGGCACAAGATGACACGGATTTATGGCCAGTGACTGACATTATTTGAGCCATGGAAAAGTTCCTACCTAGGATTGTAGCACCAGTGGAGCGGACATAATGGTTAGTATAAATAGTTGATAGTCCTATTTGTTGGCTAAGTTTAGGCATACACTGAGACAAACTATCTCGACCGATTGGTTTCTTTTGGAGCCAACATTCATCAGTTGACATGCAACTGTCTTTCGGATACTGCCAAAGGCGATCACAGTCCGGGTTTAGCTTACTGATGTAACTTTCAAAGTTAATAACAGGGCAATATTCAAGGCAATTTTCATCCTTCAAATGCTTTTCCCTATCAGATTCTCTGTGATTTTTGGTGAGTTCATCCACCTTTTTTACTACATATTTACGTCCGGTATCAACGTATTGTTTGACTACGAAAGTGTCCTTCGTCATGGAATCCATGTTCTCATTTGCACGGCGACAGAAATACAGACGGACGTTCATTTGTACACGGTTTGCAAAACCTGTAGGTGTATTTGGATCTAGGTAAATGCTGGTGTAAATTTTATTCAAGTCACTCTGCTCGATTTCAGGATAATGTTCAATGTCCCCCTTTCCGGCTGCTTTAATTTCGGCCATTGCGTTTTGAAACATTCATTAGCCTCGGAAAATTCTGTCCCCGTGATTATATCATACTTTTTTTTTAGATCAGGGCGGCTTTTCAAGTATCTGTTTAGTGCATGTCTATTGTTCATCATAGTAGTGGCTTTGTACAGTTCCCCATTTTTTGTGCGAATGCTCATGTAAAAATGGCAAAGTGTTTTGGCCATTCTGACGGCACTGAAAGATTCAAAGTTACTTTCCATGTTTTTTTTCAGTCAGATATGCCATGAGAAGGTTCGCACCTGCTTTGTTTGCTTTGGTAGTATTTTTTGGTACCACATTTTGTCGTTTAGCAATCATTTCTTCCTCCGTATGAGAGGCAAAACGCTTCATGGCTTCAAGCTTATGCAGACGACAAACTCCCTCCCTTTTCTATCATTGATATATTGAATGTATTTTATAACTTTTATTGCATTTTATTGTTTTATAAAAACAATTAAATGGAAAAACTTGTGTTCAAATAGAACAATTTTGTAAGTTTACACATATTTACGTTGTGCGTATTTTTTGTCATCGAAGCGTAACGGTGGCGGTCATGATTATTGATTTATACAGGGGACCCTCGACGGGATATAAATATGTCTTATGTATACGGCTACAGACGTATACATAGCTTGATGTATACGGCTTGTTATCCAATCAGAATCATTACATTTTTATGTGAGCTATAATATTATTTATTATTATATGTATTTATGAGTATAAAAATAAATCGGCTAGAAGAGGGGCACAATTCGTATCCATTGATATGCCGACGACCTGCTGAAACAGTGTCCTTCCAAAGGCGACAAATAGGTTATCGATGAGGAACTCCAGCATACTGATCACTTGTTCCTCGTGAGTGTGTGACATGAAATTAGCAATATTACAGCTATGTAATGACGAGTACAAATTAAATTTCATGCCGAGATGACAATGATGATGATGATGATGAAGATGATTAATATGATAGTGTCTACCTTGTGCTAGGCCAACACGATGAGTTTGCTTTTCATAGTGCTAGCTCACTACAATGTCAGTCCGCCAGTAGGCATGTCACTCCGCTTGGACGTATTACTCTGATTTAAGCATACCAGTATATACCTCCGTAGTGCTGTGTGACTAGCAGAGAAGCAACAAATATCAATTTTATAGTCTTTGGTTTGTCCCGATTGGGACTCGAGTCCCCTATCTACCACACTCGAGGGGATCCCACTAATCTTTACACCTTTGACTCTTGTATGCTTATTGTTTAATAATGTATAGATCCCATTCTCTGGTAACTTGTAAAGGATTTGATATTCTTATGCAATCTATACTTAGCACTTTTATGGTTGGAGACGTGTACTTGCAAGATTTATTTGTAGATGGCAGTAGGATACTTAGAGGAAGACTTTGAAATTCCATATCGCGTACTCCCTAGTAAACAACGAAATATGAACATGGTTCCCAGCAATTACGATTACTTGGTAGTTCATAGATGTTGAATTGAATGTTTAAACCTATAATGACTGCTTACTTTAATGATATACAGTGACATTGTTTTAATATAAAGACCGAGGGACATGAAAATAGTTTCGGAATACAACCCATTCAAATGGAATAGAGTAGAATAGAGCAAATAAAAGGCATCAACTATATACTGCTATGGTGTAGACAGTGACACAGAAATCAATAGGGTCAACTATATGCTGTAATGATGCAGACAGTGATATAGGACATCCATGAGACCAACTATATGGTGCAATGGTGTACAAAGTGACACAGGAAATCAGTAAGATCAACTATATACTGTAAAGATGTAGACAGTGATACAGGGCATCAATATGATCAACTATATACTGTAATGATGCAGACAGTGATATAGGACATCAATAGGACCAACTATATACTGTAATGGTGTAGACAGTGATACAGGACATCAATATGATTTACAATATACTGTAATGGTGTAGAAGGTGATACAGGACATCAATAGGATTTACAATATACTGTAATGGTGTAGACAGTGATACAGGACATAAATAAGATCAACTATATACAGTAATGATGTAGACAGTGATACAGAACATCAATAGGATCAACTATATACTGTAATG
>MJUT01051770.1:894-13283 GCA_002080005.1 Gigantidas platifrons
GCCCAAATGGAACAATGTTGGTAGGAAGATTGGCTACAGTTCAGCAAAGATTTGAACAACCACTGTCTGAATTCCCCCAGATGCAAGTGTTGTACCAAAATACAAATTATTGATGTCAGTACGTCCCTTTACTGGCTCCAGATTCGAATTCAGGAGACGAATTGTGTCGTCGTGGGAAGGAGGTGGGAGGGTTTTTGTCGTCATCCAACCCCCAGATTCTTGCGGTTTTTGTTTATATGGCTTGCTATTTTTTCCCGCCATTACTGTGTGTGTGTGGGGGGGGGGAGATGCTATAAGCTAATTATATAATTATAATATGTAATGTTATATCAATTTGTATGCCAATTCTATGTAACTAGTAATTATCTTTTTTTCCAGTTTCTATTAAGATATTTCATTATCAACCATTTGTTAAATTGTGGGTCACATCGAGGTTGTATTTTGTAGAAAATAGACAATTTCGGACTCTTGCTCAATACATTAAAATAATGGATGCATATTTTTTCAAGATTTTGTTCAATATATTCGGCTAATTTTGCTGCCTTCGTCTATTAGATTTGTGAAGTAATTTCTTCATTTTCCTTCAATGAATTTCCTTGGATTTACAGAGTTTGTTTGCCGAGTTGATTTTGTTACGGTTTTTTCCATAGTTACCGTTTTTCTCCATTACTATTGAAATAGCTGTTAAATTACGTGGCTATTTTCCGTAGAATGTTTGGTTATATTGCCCCCAAAGCTTTTAAAAGATTATTTGATTTTCCAATCTTTTGACCTTGATCGTACCTAATGAAGGTTATTCCAGGAACACGAGGTGTGAACTAAACTTTTGTGAAATCTTTCAGACAAAATGTCAAAATGTCAAAAATATATATATTGTAGGAAATGGATAAAAATACTAATTGTGATCCTTGTCAAGAACAAGGGAACATAACAGAGGGAGAAAGCTGGTGTCCAAACTGTGAGGAAAAGTTGTGTAATGGCTGTGTGTCACATCACAGATCATTAAAAGCTACAAAATCCCACAAACTATTGGACATCAATGTGTTAACAGAATTTCCGTTCAGCATTTCAACCAATCAGTTCTGTGATCAACATTGCAATATCCAAATCGAATATTTCTGTACTCACCATGACGTGATTTTGTGCCGTGCATGTTTAGCCGATGGCCACAGATCGTGCAAAGATGTCGCTGTTTTAGATATAGCTTGTGCAGGTTCGAAGACAACCGTGTTAAAAGAAACCGATAGAGAAACAAAACTTATTATTGAAACTTTGGTTGGTTTTGAAAATGGAATAGAAACTAATATATCATCGCTAGACAAAGAATGCAGTCAGATCGAAAAAGAAATAGCATTAGAAAAATCGAAAGCCATTGGTCGTTTAAATGAACTTGAAGAGAGTCTTAAAGCCAAACTTCATAGATTAATGCATAAGAATGAAGATATAATGACGAACGAGTTGGGGAAAATTAAGGATATAAATAGCCAAACAAAGAAACATCTTCAACAAATTCAGTTGGTTGAGAAACATGGTACAGATCGGCAAGCATTTCTGTTGGCGTACGAATTGCGCAAGAGTTTACCGGAAACAGAAAAATCTATCACAGAGCTATCGATGACAAACAAAACTATTCAATTACATTTCAAAGGTAAGGAAGGTATAGAGCCCTCAATTTCAACATTAGGAGAAATAACTGAAACCCGAAAGGAAAACGGAATGCTTTACTACTGTCAATTAAAACAACAACAGGCTCAGTTACTTGTTGTCAAGGAGAAGATACCAATGGCACACTTTCAGGTCAGTCATAGATATAAGACAATATGTACCAACGTACTTGGTATGATAGCTACAGATGATGGTAAGCTGCTACTTTGTGACTATTCAGGAAAACAAGGAGGTGTTGATGTCTATGGTGAGAACGGAAAATACATCAAGACGGTGAAACTTAAAGGGTCTCCCTTTGATATTGCCTTCATACCACGAACCGATCAGTACGTTGTTACATTACCAGTCGTTAGTTCCATACAATTTATTAACAAAGATTTGACGCCAGATAAATGCGTTAAAGTCAAATGCACTAACTGTATATACGGTGTAGCTACATCACACCAAAATATATATATCGGTGAAATCAGGAAAATCTTAGTGCTAAGCTTCAAAGGAATAGGACTTAGGGAAATATCAATAAATGGATTTGCTAGTATTTGGTATATCAGTGTTGGACATAATCGCAAAATATACGCGGCTGATGCTGCTGGTGATTTATTTTCCGTTGAAGACGAAACCGGGAATCTTGAGCAATTTACCAGTCTCGATACTAGGTATACTCTGGGAAAAATTGTGATGGACACAAGTGGAAACATGTATTCCCCAGATAGAGACTCAAACTGTTTATGCAAATTATCGAGTGATCTTAAACTCAACAAAACAATTACAGATTCTAACTTCAACGAAATTTATGCAATCTGCTTTAACAAAGACTTCTCTAAATTATTCGTAGCAAACAACCGAGGGGAGTCAATCATAGTATTCAACTGTACATAGTGAAGGGAGTTAAATGTACTGAACATATGATATTGTCTACATACTTTCAAATATAAACAATACACTTAACATGTTTGTGATATTAATGTTTATTAGTCGTACATAAGACAAGTTTGAAGATACCAAAAAGGTAATCAAAACGTACACATAAAACTAAGGATCGAGTAACACGAACCCCACTTAAAACCGAGGATGAACTCATGTGTTCCGGAAGTGTAAGCAGTTCTTGTTCCACCGGTTGCCGCCGTGTTAATCTAGATAAGTCATGAATGCTGTCATTTCAAAACATTCGCTTCACACAGCTAACTAAAATTATTTACTGTTAGAGATGTGAGTAGAAAAGGAAGTATGGAAATATTGCGTAGTTATTCAAAGTACGATGCATTCCATAAATTGTAGAGCTCATATATGAATATCAATAATCAGTTTAAATATTCACACCAAGTAAATCTATCATCTTAGTTGACGTCACACAAAATTTAGAATTTAAATCTAACGAGGCTCAAATCTCAGACATCCAAGGAAAAGATTTATGGCTTCCATCAAGGCTCCGCCGAGTTGTAGACCAATAGAAATCTTTCCCATGGGTGTCTGAGATTTTTCCGTCTTGCCTTCTTACCGGTGTTTGATTCCTTTTCTCACTAATTTAGCAAAATAATTCCACATTTTTTCTTTACATTGTTTACGCCGAGCATAGGAATTTGTTGTTGCACAAAAATTAAAATTCCGGGAAATATTGTTGAACGACTTTGGCACATAAACAACGTGACGTCATATGAAGACTTCCTGTTTAAAATGTAAAGAAAGATCAGACGTTATTTCGCTTCGTATACGCTTCAATTTAGATAGAATTTAACGAGACGTTACTTACCGGTTTTTTATTTTTAATTTAAAGTGGTTCTTTACGTGCAATATCTGTATCTGACTTTAAATTGTGTCATCTAATTATAATTTATTTGAGTAACATATTCTTAAAGAAAATGAAAATAAAAGTAAATTTCTTTCCCCATGTACCATGGCGACGTTCTAAATTCAGTTTTTGTTAGAGGCGTTCTGATTGGATGTCACAACGGTGTGCGTATATGAAAACAAATGTTGTTTACGGAAGAAATGGGTACTTTTATGTGCTGGTATAGAACATCGCCGGATCTTCCACTCGTGATATAAATTGTGTATGTCTTTCCACTCGTTCCGCTGCGCTCCACTCGTGAAAAGACATAAAATTTCTATCACTGGTAGAAGATCCACCGGTCTTCCATATCAACGTATGAAAGAACCTATTAATCTCACACGGCTAAAAATAGGAACTGTGCTGTCTCATTAGTGCCAAATAGTTGCTCGACATCTATTTGAAGAAAAAACATGAGAAAGCTGGTTTATCAAGATTATGAAAATTGCATAAACATATGTCCTTCCGTCTGTGCATGATCTATTTGAAAATCTCATAGCATAAACTTCCTAAGGAAAATTGCTAATGGCCACCGGCTAACACAACTTAAGCAAGACGCAAATGATAAATTGACCTTATCACTCCTTAGGAAAAGTTTGAAGATACCAATAGGGTAATTAGAATTCGAAAGAGGACGGAAAACCTAATGCCCAAAAGAAAAGGGACGAACGAGGATCCAAAAACATCTGTAATAACTAAGGCATCCATGAAAATCAACATTGCGTATGATAGCTACACTAACAATATGATATATATAATTTAGTCAACAAATCAGCCTTTGTTTTATAAGCTATGAGAATATGTTTGTTTGTTTGATTGCTTGGTGGTGTTTAACGCCACTTTTAACAATATTTCAATCATATCGAGCTTACAGTTTCATTGATGCTGGACTGACAAACTTTATCACATAATGTTGTACACCTCGTGCTGATCGATATTCACATCATCAGTAGTGATAGATACTGATTGCATAGGAAGTTGTAAATCAAACTACTATGCGATCACGGCCACAATGGCTACCTGTGACAATCTGAAATTGAAGATCAATACATTTTATATTAAATGTCCGAAATTAGATGATCAGATGTCGATCTTTATAAAAACAAATTATACACAAGAAGCTGAAGGCAAAATTATTGTTATGATCTATATGATTAAATAATGTCAATAGATGAACAACTACTTCATAAAATATTGGACCGTACTATTTCCATTTTGTAAGTTAAAGGAATACTCCAGTCAGTTGAAAAGTTGTCTAATTCAATTCATTATAACTTTTTATTCATAAATAACTTATTATTTAAAAAAAGCACCTTTATTAACATTAATATACCCAATTAAAAATGTGAATATTTGGAATTTCCTGCCGTAGTGTAAGCGGCCATGACACTTATTCATGTGACGTCACAGGGCCGGGTCATGTTAGTTGAATAAATAACATGTATCTGACTCTTCCCAACATCGTGCCCGTTTGGTTATGTTTTAATATAAGATCAACTGCAATACAATGTTTATAATCGTATATCGTTCTAATTTTTTTTTCTTAATATTCCCTTCCAATGTTACATTTTCATAAAAAAATTAGTTTATTTGTATCGGATTTTTTTTATTTGTGTCGATGTGTTGACAAGGGTAATTACACAAAAAAATTCTTCTCACATATTCCCTTTTAATTTCGTTAGTGCAATAAAATGCTTAACATGAAGTCATAATGATTTTGTAAATATCAAAAGATAAATATACGACGTTATTTTACGATTTACATAATTTCTAATGATAAAATTGCAACTGATCAATGCTGATATAATATACGATACCGGCACTAATACGTCACAGCTCTTTCGGAAGAACTTTAATTTTAGGTATAATCCGAGAATGGATTATGTCCCTTGTCTCCTCACATTGTAGAGTGTTGAAAAATGGCGACCCCCATTGTTTGGTGCAACAGGCAACTTCAATCACCAAATTCTACCTTACGGTATATTATTTTTAACATTCATTAACACAAATGTGTTTTAGTTAATGTCATTTAAATATTCACGCTAACTTGTTAAGACCATGGAGTTTTCCTTTAAGACTTGACCTACTTATGGCATGGAATATGACTGAGCCGAGGAACATGATATGTTCCATTTGTAGTAATCACAATCCGGTCTTTTCCTCATTATTATTATATGGTACAGATCGGCAAGCGTTTCTATTGGCGTACGAATTGCGCAAGAGTTTACAGGAAACAAAAAAATTGATCACAGAGCTATCGATGACAAACAAAACTATTCAATTACATTTCAAAGGTAAGGAAGGTATAGAGCCCTCAATTTCAACATTAGGAGAAATAACTAAAACCCGAAAGGAAAACGGAATGCTTTCCTACTGTCAATTAAAACAACAACAGGCTCAGTTACCCGTTGTCAAGAAGAAGATACCAATGGCAAACTTTCAGGTCAGTCATAGATATAAGACAATATGTACCAACGTACTTGGTATGATAGCAACAGGTGATGGCAAGCTGCTACTTTGTGACTATTCAGGAAAACAAGGCGGTGTTGATGTCTATGGTGAGAACGGAAAATACATCAAGACGGTGAAACTTACAGAGTTTCCCTTTGATATTGCCTTCATACCACGAACCGATCAGTACGTTGTTACATTAACAGCCGTTAGTTCCATACAATTTATTAACAAAGATTTGACGCCAGATAAATGCGTTAAAGTCAAATGCACTAACTGTATATACGGTGTAGCTACATCACACCAATATATATTTATCGGTGAAAACAGGAAAATCTTAGTGCTAAGCTTCAATGGAATAGGACTTAGAGAAATATCAATAAATGGATTTGCTAGTATTTGGTATATCAGTGTTGGACATAATCGCAAAATATACGCGGCTGATGCTGCTGGTGATTTATTTTCCGTTGAAGACGAAACCGGGAATCTTGAGCAATTTACCAGTCTCGATAATATGTATACTCTGGGAAAAATTGTGATGGACACAAGTGGAAACATGTATTCCCCAGATAGAGTTTCAAACTGTGTATGCAAATTATCGAGTGATCTTAAGCTCAACAAAACAATTCCAGATTCTAACTTCAACGAAATTTATGCAATCTGCTTTAACAAAAACTGCTCTAAATTATTCGTAGCAAACAACCGAGGGAAGTCGATCATAGCATTTCACTGTACATAGTGAAGGGAGTTAAATGTACTGAACATATGATATTGTCTACATACTTTTAAATATAAACAATACACTTAACATGTTTCTGATATTAATGTTTATTAGTCGCACATAAGAAGAGTTTGAAGATACCAAAGGGGTAATCAGAATCCGTTAATCGAAGAAGAACATACAACACAATGGCCAATTGAATAAGGACAAAGGTCTACAAAACGTACATATAAAACTAATGATCGAGTAACACGAACCCCACTTAAAACCGATGGTGAACTCATGTGTTCCGGAAGTGTAAGCAGTGCGTGTTCCACCAGTGGCAACCGCCGTGTTAATCTAGATAAGTCATGGATGCTGGCATTTCAAAACATTCGCTTCACACAGCTAACGAAAAATATTTACTGTTAGAGGTGTGAGTAGAAAAGAAAGTGGGAAATATTACGTAGTTATTCAAAGTACGATGCATTCCATAAATTTTAGAGCTTATATAAGAATATCAATAACCAGTTTAAATATTCACACCAAGTAAATCTATCATTTTAGTTGACGTCACACAAAATTTAAACTTAAAGATAATCCTCTTCGTATAAAAATGGTTTATGCTGTCCCATTAAGTGTCTTTACGTTCTTGTTGGGTCAGTGTTGCGATGTTCGTTTGGATTTCCGCATAAAAACGATCTTCGGTTCGTCTTTACCTGCAGTTGTTTGTAGGACGGCTCATGTCTTATTGTATTTTTTTGTATGTTTACGAATCCCGATCATGAGTAGCTCTGTTCTTAACTGGTATGGCAATCTATTGTTGTAGTTGTATATTTCACACCAGTAGTGTAGGGTGATACAGGGCACACTTTTGGGTAATCTAAGAATGATGGAAGTCATTGTAGGATGATATAGAAGTGCTACTCTAAGCAATCAGTAAATTGTATAAGGGTTTCTTTAATGCAAGCAAATGACCATAAGGAATAAATTTCAAAGAGCATGCTTTCCCTTTTAGAGCACATTCTTTTTTCCTTTGGGTGTCATGACCACTATATGGTATTTTTTTGCAGTGTTTCCATGTATGTCTCCCCTATTTTAGGCATTTCTCAAGATTCAGGTGATTTTGATTTTTTTCTACAACTTGTTCTTGCTGTATCGTATTGTTCATGTTCGCTACAATAAGTAGATGAGAAATTTTCATTAGGATGAAATTTTGTTCATCCATAATAAGGCAGGAAAAATTATACTATCATGGAATATACAATTTTGAAAGAGATACTGACCATGTATCGATTCTCTAATTCAGTGTGGGATATTTCTATAGCAAGAAAGGCAACTCTTATCTGCTTATAAAGCACAGTTTGTTTGTGGTTTGGTTCGGTTCATGGTGTTTAACGCCACTTTCAGGTACATCGTGGCGGTCAGTTTTATTGGTGGAGAAAACCACCGACCTGTCCCAAGTCACTGACAAATTTTATCACATAATATTTGTATAGAGTACACCTCGGCATAAACGAGGTTCGAAATCAGAACTTTAGTGGTTGATTGGCACTGATTGCACAAGTAGTTGTAAATTCAACTACCATACGATCACGACCCGCGTCGGTTGCGTAATGGTTAACGTGCTCGCCTGGAGTGCGATAGATCGTGGGTTCGAGCCCCTATCGGGTCAAACCAAAGACTATTAAATTGGTATTTGTTGCTTCTCCGCTAAGCAAGCATCAGTGAGGAGAAAGATCAAAGACTGGTTGGCTCGGAATCAGAATAATGTATCCCAGTGGAGTAACATGTCTACCCGCGGACTGTTGCTTCAGTGAGCTAGCACTGTGAATATCCAACTCAGCATATTGGTCTAGAACAAAGCATACATCATCATCATCTCATTGAACATTAACTTGTTTTCGCCATGATATAGGTGAACAATTGCTGAATTGCCATTAACAAACAATCACTCACTCACCCACATGATCACGTCCACGACGGGCCGAGTTTTGTTTCTGTATAGTGTAGTCAAACTTATAATATGTTGTGTTTTTGTTTTGTTTTTCTTCGTCTTTTGTACCCTATGCTGGCAGTTTCTCTTGATTTTACGGTCCATTTTTGATTGCCCCTTAGGTATTTTCTAACGTTTATTTAAGGAAAGAAAAACAACATTTGTATTATATCTCAAAATGTGTCACGACAAGAAGCTGAACATATTTCGGCAGGAAATAAAATGTGTACTATTATATAATATATAATTCAAAGAGTTGCAAACAATCTATACATACAGCCAGAAAAATTGTATATAAATTATTTGTAGTTAATGTGCATTGTCAAGAAAGATAACTCCAACATATGAGATATGACTAGACTATCTGAAGGCTATGAATAATGGCAATCACACAATAAATTTTAGCAAAATTTTACGACTTATAACACATTATATATAAAAGGTACCGTTTCATTAAAAAATTTAAACTTCATAGCATATCCTGAGCATTCAAAAAATATCCTGACGACTTAAAACATAGCATGAGCATTTAAAACAGGGTTAGGGATGTGGTATTTAACGCCACTTTCAATAATATTTATGTTCAATATTGACGGTCAGTTTTGTTGTTGGAGGAAACCAGAGTATCGGGAGTAAACCACCGACCTGTCACAAGTCACTGACAACTGTTTATCGAATGCACCTCGCCATGAGTGGGATTAGAACTCACAACTATAACACGTAATGCGTTGCTATGTCATCTTTAGACTACTTTATTTTATTGAAGTCATACAGCTAGATAAAATGTTATCCTAATATTTGAAGCTCTTAAAACATATGTAACCTTAACTAGAACGTACATCAAATACTGCTGATTTGTTGAATAATGGACAACTACATTAGAGTCTGAAACCCATAAACATATGTCACCATCATTCGTTACGAAATACATGTGTATCAAATGGCCACGGGTATGTCCCGTTTGTGGTAATCACAATCCAGATGATGCCCTCATTCATGTCTTATCACCTGGTAACAAGAGTCAAACGGCGGATTCCTCTAGTGGAGCAGGATCTGCGTGACTTTCGGGAGCACCTGAGCTCACCACGATATTTTTAGACTATTTTTTTGTGCTTCTCGATATGCAGTTTCCGGGTGCCCCTTTGATATCTCCATAATTTTCTCAGACACATTTGGGACTATCTTAAGAAGGAAATATTGTTGCTCGACAACTATCTGAAAAAATAAATAAAAACATCAGAAGGATTGTTTATCAAGATTATAAAATTGTATAAGTGTATGTCCTTCCGTAAGCGATCTATTTGAAAATCTCCCAATCAAAATCTCATAGTAGATATTTCTTAAAGAAATGTGAAAATGGCCACTGGCTAGCAAAACTTAAACAAGACACAAAGTGACAAATTGACCTTATCACTCCCTAAGAAAAGTTTGAAGATACCAATGAGGTAATCTAAAGATGTAAGAAGAACGATATGATATGTCCCTATTTAGTGATAATCAACACATCAGTCTGTGCTATATAAGCTGTGAGAACATGTTTGTTTGTTTGTTTGTTTGTTTGCTTGCTTCATGGTGCTTACGCCACTTTCAAAAATATTTCAGTTATATCGTAAGGTCAGCTGTATTGATGGAAGGAACCGGAGGGCCCGGCGAAAACCACAAACCGGTCGCAAGTCACTGACAAACTTTATCGCATAATATTGTATACCTCGCGATGATCGAGATTCACATCAGTTGTGATAGGCACTGATTTCATAGGTAGTTGTAAATCCAACTACTAACATACGATCACGGCCACGGCGGCTAACTGTGAGAATCTGAAATTGAAGATAGAATACACTTTATATTAAATGTCCAAGATTACATGATCAGATGTCGATTTTTATGAAAAGCAAATTATACACAAGAAGCTGAAGGCAACACTATTGTTATGATCTCTATGACTAAATAATGTCAATAGATGAACAACTACTTCATAAAATATTGGATCGTACAATTTCCATTTTGTAAGTTAAGACATGACATACGGCACGGAATATGATAATTATGGCATGACATTTGACTGAGCCGTGAAACATGATATGTTCCATTTGTCGTAATCACAGTCCTGGCCATGTCCTCATTCATGTCTTACCACCGGGTTTGTAACAAGGGTAGCACAACGAGTGCCACATGTGGGGTTCGTGTTGCTCGATCTTACATTTTCTGTGTAATGTTTTGTAGATCGTTGTCTGTCCTTTGGTCATTACATTGTCTGTCCGTTGGTTGATTTGCTGTTTCCGATTACCCCTTTGCTATCTTCAAACATTTGTAAGCTACATAAAAAGATCTACCTCAATTTAAGTATATTCTCTATTGAAATATGATTTTGTTTCGTACTAAACATGAACTGAATCTAAAGATGACTAGAATGTTTATATGTGGGGGAGTCATGCATATACTCTTGTGTGGTTTATTGTGAAATTGGTATAGTAATTTTAGATTTCAATCATTCCAGTGGTCTGTATATACATATATTATGAATAATAACAATATAATCAAAATTTGATGCTTGGTTTTCTTAATCTTCTTTAAGGTTTTTTTTTTTTTGTGAAAACCACTAACATCTAACGACATGGGGTCATGTCAGGTAGTATTTCATTTTGATCGTACAATCATATGCAAGAAGGTAGCAATTTACACCAATGAGACGACATCTCTCAGCTGGTGTTCGCATTTTATTGGTAAGCTCATGGATCATTGATTGGTGGGTATATTTAAAATAGGAATCCTGACGTGACCCCATCCTCCATTACGGGATGTCGTTGGATATTAATTTCTTTGGAATTATTTGCCTCTACATGATTGAAAGATGAAATCCAAATCTTAATTTGGGTTATTTCAGAAAATTGGAGAGATAAATTTTCATTAATAAATTTTCTTTCATACGTTCCAAGTTTTACTACATGGATAACTAGTTACTTTAAGCATATCTTATTGTTATACAAAACAAGACAAATGAATAAGACACAAGTTGTAAACTGATGAAGTCTTCACCGGTACATATAAACATTAGCAAAGACAATACATTACAAATACAGGTAATATGAACAACTAACATAGCAAAACTTGAAGATAACATAACAGGACAAATAGCTTTAAATCATGGAATATTGTGTGATTTACTTTCAATTTGTCCAAATCTATAACTACTAAATTTACGAAGTTTTTTTTCTAACCCCATCTCCTCTGAAAGAATGAAAATATTTTAAATATATATGTGCATCGTCCTTGATAAATCCCAATTTTGGTTATTGTCAGTTCAGTATTATTAATTAACAGCAAAATAATTCCGTACGCCCGTCAATGGGGTTCTCAATTAATATTTCTCATGCACAATAGCGACTTTCTCCCATGCTGAAAACAGCATGACAATCGCAAGGACAAAAACGTTTATACAGTTAGTTATAACCTTAAATGGTACAAAAACAACAAACAAATTATTAAACAAAAGTGTACGTATTCTCTTAAGTCAAAGGAAAATACCCACAGGGACTTTGAAAATGCGTTCTGTCAAGTGCAAAATATATTGTTTGTATGTTTGATAGATAATATTCAACATATTCTTTTCTAGCTTCTGAACTGTCGATCGAGAAAAAATATATACTAGACAGGTAGCATGTGTATCGTAATTCCCATTTTAGTTGTTGTCAGTTGCATAGCCGTCAATGGGATTTGCAATTAATAATTCGCAATAGCGACCACCCCCC
>MJUT01051778.1:2380-18046 GCA_002080005.1 Gigantidas platifrons
TAGCAGTTCTTAATTCGTCAATATTTTGACATTTTGGATTGCGTTGGTTAATTTTTCGGCCAATAAAGTCCCATACATGCTCTATAGGGTTCATTTCTGGCGGCATCGCAGGCCATGGAATTGTCTGAACAGCCTCTTGCTGTAAAACATGTTGTGCAACTCGGGCTATATGTGGCCTAGCATTGTCGTCCATGAAAATTGGCCGGTCAGCCAACACATGATTGCCGAAATGGGGGACTACGCGTGGAGCGAGCACATTGTCACGGTATTTTTGGCCTGTCAGATTACCATCAAGAACGTACGAGTCCAACTTACAGTCAAAGAACAAACAACCTCAGACAGTTACACCCTCACCCCCAAAAGCAGTTGTGCCCAAACTGTGGTTGTCCTGAAATGAAATGTCTCGTTGGCGCCAAACCCTTGCACGACCGTCGGTAGGGCGTAACAAAAAACGACTTTCATCAGACCAGTGGACCCATCTCCATGTGCGAATATTCCACCCCAAATGATCATGTGACCAGTCAAATTGAGCATGGCAATAACGTAATGTCAACTGTGGACGTTTTATGGGTCGTCGCGCTCGCATTCCCTGATGGTGAAGGTGTCTGAATACAGTGCGTGTGCTAATGTGGCCTCCAAGCGCTAAATTACCACGAAGTGCACCAGCTGTATTGAACGGCAGTTGCCGCGCCCGCCTGGATATGAGCCGGTCCTCAGTCGGCGTCGATTTGCGAGGTCTACCTGCACGTGGACGGTCAGTAACATTCCCCGTTTGACGAAAACGCTGCGTCAGTCGTACAATGATTGAATGGTTAGCCCTCTAGTGGTCTGCCACCCTTCTATGGCTAAAACCACCGTTATGCATGCCAACAGCTTGCCACCTTACCAAACCAATAGAAAATTAAACCGAAAACTCTACACAAATACAATCAGCTTTCGTTTGCAAATACAAATGTTGAAAAGTACACGTGGCACTTTACACACCGTTTCATATACATATAAATACAAATCTATCAATAACCTGTTTCACAGGTAAGTAAGTATGTGTGTACAGGTAACGAAAACAGCAAACCAATTTCAAATAAGTTCATTATTAGAAAGGATATTATTGAAATAAATCAGGTGGTGCTTAACTTTTGTCGGACTCTATATATGATCAGAAATGCTCACTTTGTTCATTTGGATATTCTCGAGTCTATGCAGGTACATTTGCGGTTTTTCTAGAGAATCCGGAATGGAATTCCCATAAATCAAATGAACAACTTCCAAGTGCTTTTATTTGTTCGACAAAGGCAATAATATTGTCTTTCTGGTCTATTCTGTAGGCAGAGAAAAACAATTTTTTAGACTCACTGTTATTGCTTCAACCACTGGAGTAGCCCTTTTAACGGTTGTTCGCTTCATACTAACAAAGTAATAATTGGCTGGAAAGGGAGCACAATTAGTGCCCATTGGAATGTCTACTGTCCACTCAAACACGGTCAACAAACATAGCAAAAATGTTATCTGTAAAACGTATTCCAGCAATTTGAAACTTTTTTGGAGTATTTCATTTTTAATTTTAGTGGGTTTTTTTAGACAGTAAGTGTTGTCTCTACCCAAAACAATGTAATGATATCCACGATTGCCATTTTTGCTAAAGAAATAAACTTGAACGAATTCCTTTCACCGAGATTAAGGTTTAGGGGTTAGTATTATGGTTATTGTGTTTAACGCCACGTTCAACTCTGTTTCAGTTATATCGTGGCGCTCAGTTTTGTTGGTGGAAGAGATCGGAGGACCCGGAGAAAACTATCGACTTGTCGCAAGTCGCTGACAAACTTTCTCACATAATGTTGTACACCTCGCCCTGATTGAGATTGGAACTCAGAGCATCAGTGGTGATAGTCACTGATTGCATAGGCAGTTGTAAATCCAATAGCCATGCGATCACGGCCAGGACGGCTCCTCATATTTTTATTATATTATGCACACTTTAATTGAAAGGATTCAATGATCAGACGGGTTCAAGTGTAGATAAACTATATCCTTAACATGTTTAATGATACCTGATCAGTGGTAAGATTTACTTTATGACTTCATAGGTACAAGTGAATATAATGCTGTACATAATTTTTCCTTATTATATTGGGGTTAGGTATTTATGATGTTTAACGCCACTTTCAACATTATTTCAGTTAAATTGAGGTCGTTAGTTTTATTGGTGAAAGAAACCGGGGTACTCTGAAAAAACCACCGACCTGTCACAAGTCACTGACAAACTTTATCACATAATGTTACACCTCACCATGAGTGAAATTCGACCTCACACCTCTCGTGGTGATATTCTTTGATTGCATAGGTTGTTGTAAATCCAACTACCATGCAATAACGACCACGGTGGCCCCTTATCATATTAGATATTCTTCTGAAAGAGCAAAATTTGAAAATAAGATAACATATTTTTTCTTTCATATAATAATTTCAATGAAAACATGAAGATTCTGTTAATTTTTAATAATAAATATACTACAGTGGTTAAACATATCTTACTTTTTAATTGATGAATGTTTTAAATTTTAGAAAACGTTCTTCAATAATACAGGTAAGAACATGTATTTTATCGTTATAAGCATCTAAATTACTAGTATTCTTTTTCTCCTCCGCCCCCCCCTTTTTTTTTTTGCTAATTAAGATAATGTTGTCATGTTCATATAGTGTCTTTACCATTTATTGTTAATGCGTTTGTTCTAATAGAATTTTATCTATACTATGTTCTCCTAGGAAACGACCATTTAACTGTTTGGTGAGGTATATATATTTTTCTGATATAACACCCGTCGTTAAATTTTTTTGATTTGATAATCCCTGAAAGATGCAAAAATATATAAGAATATTCTGATTCTGCAATTTTGAAGCCGAAATTTTTCTAGAATTTGCTATGTCCTTAAAAAAAATATTACATGCACAAGTCAACCGTCACTACCACATTTGAAATCACTCGTAACAGACAAATAATTCAATGTTAATGTTACACTAACATTTCATTATTTATTTGTTTACGAGTGATTTTATGTTATTGTTAATTATAAATTCATGGCCAATATTTTATATTTTAGTAATGATTCGTTGACATATCCTTTAAAAAATAGATGCACAAATTATCGATCTTGATATGAATATTTTATTTATAGATAATGGTAATTCCCACCATTAAAAATAAATTCAATACATTAAATGGCTTCTGTCCAAGTTCCCTTTGGCAAATTTAATTGTATGATGTGTGTATTGTGTTTATATGCCTTCAACCCCGTGGGTGTAAACTTGTGGATAAAGTTAATGAAAAGAACATTAAATATTAGCTTAGAGAGAGTGTTATATATGTACTTATGTCTAAATGTTATAATAAGCAATGCTTTCTTAGCCAACTTTGACATTCCTTCATTCACATTAGTTTATCTTTTTTTTCTATTTATTTGTTTTATATTTGGCTTATTTATCTATTCCATTATATTTAAAAATAAAAAAAAGAATAATAAATTAAAAAGAATTATAAAAAATAAAGTAAAAAAAGATATTAAAAAATTAATTGGGGAGGGGGAGGGGGTATGGTTACATTTAGCGACGCTAAAGACACTAAAATACACACATATCAAAACACAGATATCTAAAACACTAGTAGTGGAAAAATAAAATTAATTTATAGCAAATACGAAACTGGCCATACAATCTATGTAACCTCTGTCCTCTACATTCAAATATTGTAACGTAAGTAACCTGTTTTCTGTTGATGTTTTTTTTTATTATTCCATGTCCATGTGAATGATCCACAAAGCACATTTTTTATATATTTCATATATATTACTCGTTTTCTTCTATCGTTGTAATCACAACATCTCCTACCTGTGTTAACTTCAAGTGAGTCATTTACTTGATGACATCCACATTGGCTTAGAATTAGATTCATATTGTTGTCTGTATTCCGTGATGTCGACTTCATTAAGCTCAGACTTTTCTGATTTCGTGTTACGTCTTACGTTGTTGTTGTTGTTTACTCTCGTAATTTCGGCTGTATCTCCTGCAAACACATTTGTTTTTCTTTCGTGTGTCTGGTTTGAAGGACGACGTGTAGAAGATCTTTGTAAAGACGAACCGTATTTATTCTTGTCAGTGTTCGTGAAGCATGCTTTTGCCCTCTGCATCTTTTGGAACATGTCAAGTTTCAATTGATTACTGGTGGAGCTAGAACCAGAATCGGATTTTAAAACACGTGATCTAAAATCAGTAAATGGGGTAAACGATCCGGATATTTCATTGTCCATTATCTTTCTTGAGTCTTCCAATGCATACTAACGCGTTTTATCCATGGCTTTGTCTACACATTTGAAATAAGAAGTGCCTTTTAAGCTCTCGTGAACGTGTGAATCTGTGCCCGCAGATCCCAATGTATTATTCCTGTTATCAGTGTCTTCTAATAAAGACTGCGTTTTACGATATTCGAAATTGGTATAAAATACATTCATTGTATCATCTTCATTTCCACCATTGTTACCTGATGTTCTATCCTTTGACATCGTAATTCCTTTGTTCCTACTAATTGTACTTAAAGGTGGGCCTTGGACACGTATTGAACTTCTATTCAAGTTGTAATCACTATACCTTGTATACATTGGTGACCATGTTTTCTGTATATCACCTCCATGATCACCTCTAGAACCAGAATCGGAATTTAAATCACGTGATCTAGCACCAGTAATAGTCATGGACGATCCGGATATTTCATTGTCCATTACTTTTCCAGAGTATTCCCATCCATACGAACACGTTTTATCCATGGCTACGTCTACACATTTGGAATTAGAAGTGCCTGTTAAGCTCATATGTACATATGAATCTGCGTACGGAGATCGCAATGTATTTTTCCAGTTGCCAGTGTCTTCTAACAAATGTTTCGCTGTACGATATCTGGAACTGGTATCAAATGCATTCCTTGTATCATCTTCATTTCTACCATTGTTACCTGATGTTTTATCCTTCGTCTTCGTAATTCCTTCGTTTCTACTAATTGTTCTTACAGGAGGGCCTTGGACAGGTATTAAACTTCTATTCAAGATGTAATCATGTTTATATCTTGTATACATTGGTGACCATGTTTTCTGTATTTCACCTCCACGATCGACTCTAGGACCAGAATCGGAATTTAAATCACGTGATCTAGCACCAGCAAAAGGTATGGACGATCCTGATATTTTATTGTCCATTACTTTTCTTGAGAACTTTGATGTGCGTGTAATAACATGTGAAGACGATCCTGATATTTCATTTTCAATTACTTTTCTTGACTTTTTACATGCATACGAACGCGTTTTATGCATGGCTTCGTCTACATATTTCGAATTAGAACTGCCTTTTAAGCTCCCATGTACATGTGAATCTGTGTCTGGAGATATCAATGTATTAATCCTGGTGTCAGTGTCTTCTAATAAAGGTTTCGTTGTAGGATATCTGGAACTGGTATAAAATGCATTCCTTGTATTATCTTCTTTTCCGTTGTTGCCTGATGTTATCATCGTATTTATTTTGTATCTATTCATTGTACTTGCATGTGGGCCTTGTACACATAGTGAACTTATATTCAAGTCGTCGTAATCATGATTATCCCTTATATGGACTCGTGACCATGTTTTCCATATATTACCCCCGGGATCGCCTCTGACTCGTATTGATATTCCACCATTCTTTGTCGTAAACTTATTTCTGTTACATTTACTAGTTCGAATCACGTAAATTGTTTTAAAACATCCCAGTTCTTCTGCTTTCTTAAATACCCATAACCTTCGATTGTCCATTGAAAATAACGTTCCATTCCTTTCTACGACTTGTATATTTGGAATTCTTTGAATATAGGATGAGTCTATTAATAACTGATCCAGTGTATCTCCAATGTATCGAGTACCACAACTGAACTGTTTCGATATAGAGTCCTGTGAATACAAAATATCGGATGGTTTCAATTCTAATATCATTTTGTCTGGTTAGATGACAGTTTTCTGATATTGTTCTAGCATGTTAATTAATATACATATTCCCACCATATTATAGCAAAATATCATATTAACTCCTGCCTCGCCAAATCTCTTATCTATTTATATTTAAACCTGATGTATGAATAGTAGGTACTTAAGTATATATTTCCTGAAAATCTACTTACTTGTTTTTTTTATACATTCTGATACGTAATATTTGAGGTTATTTTTAGCTAAATCATGTCATAATAGTTAGATGGCTTTATAAAATATATATATTTATTTTTATTAATCTCATTGAAAGTGTATGAGTGAGTGAGTGAGTGATTGTTGTTTAACGCCAACTCAGCAATTTGTCAGCTATTTCATGGCGAGAATACGTTAAGTGTCAATGAGATGATGATGAGGTCCGCTTTGTATTGTATTTATGATGTTAAACGCCACTTTCAACATTATTTCAGTTATATTGTAAGGGTTAGTTTTATTGATGAAAGAAACCGGGATACCGGAGAAAACCACCGACCTGTCACAAGTCACTGACAAATTTTATCACATAATGTTACACCTCGCCATGAGTGAAATTCGAACTCACACCTTTAGTGGTGATATGCTTTGATTCCATAGGTTGTTTTAATTCCGACTCCCATACAATCACGACCACGATGGCCCCTTATTATATTAGATATTCTTCTGAAAGAGCAAAATTTGAAAATAAGAAAACATATTTTTTCTTTCATATAATAATTTTAATGAAAACATGAAGATTCTATTTTTAATAATAAATCTACTATAGTGGTTAAAAATATCTTCCTTTTTAATTGATGAATGTTTTAAATTTTACAAAACTGCTCTTCAATAATACAGGTAAGAACATGTATTTTATCGCTATAAGTATCTAAATTACTAGTATTCTTTTTCTCCCTCCGCCCCTCTCCTTTTTTTTTTGTTTTTTTTTTTTTGTTGCTAATTAAGATATTGTTGTCATGTTCATATCGTGTCTTTATCATTGAATGTTAATGCGTTTGTTCTAATAAAAAATTATCTATACTATTCTTTCTTAAGAAACGACAATTTAACTGTTTAGTGGGGTATATATTTTTTTCTGATGTAACACCTGTCGTTAAATTTTATTGATATGATAATCCCTGAAAGATGCAACATGTATAAGTATATTCTGAAACTGCAATTTTGAACGCCATTTTTTTGTAGAATTTGTTATGTCCTTAAAATAACTAATATTACATGCACAAGTCAACCGTCACTACCGTATTTGAAATCACTCGTAACAGACACATAATTACATGTTAATGTTACACTAACATTTGATTATTTGTCAGTTACGAGTGATTTCATATTATTGATCATCTTACTTCAGGGACAATATTTTATATTTTAGTAATGATTCGTTTACATATCTTTTAAAAATAGATGCACAAATTATCGATCTTGATATGAATATTTTATTTATAGATAATGGTAATTCCCACAACTAAAAATAAATTCTATACTTTAAATGGCTTCTGTCCAAGTACCCTTTGGTAAATTTAATTGTATGATGTGTGCGTTGTGTGTGTATATGCCTTCAATCCCGTGGGTGTAAACTTGTGGATAAAGTTAATGAAAAAGACATTAAATATTAGCTTAGAGAGAGTGTTATGCATGTTCTTATGTCTAGATGTTAATAAGCAATGCTTTCTTAGCCAACTTTGACATTCCTTCATTCACATTAGTTTATCTTTTTTCTCTCCTTTTTTAATTTATTTGTTTTATATTTTGCTTATTTATCTACTATTCCAATTATATTTAAGAAAAAGAATAATAAATTTAAAAGAATTATAAAAAAAAATAATTAAAATATGATAAAAGAGGGGGTATGGTTACATTTAATGACGCTAAAGACACTAAAATACACACATATCAAATCACAGATATATAAAACACTAGTAGCGGGAAAATAAAATTAATTCATAGCAAATACGAAACCGGCCACACAATCTATGTAACCTCTATATCCAAAAATTGTAACGTAAATAACCTGTTTTCTTTTTATGTTAACTATTCCATGTCCATGTGAATGAGCCACAAAGCACATTTTTTATAGATTTCATTCATATTTTTTACTCGTTTTCTTCTATCTTTGTAATCACAATCTGTTCTGCGTGTGTTAATTTCAACTGAGTCAATAACTTGATATTGGTTTAGATTCATATTTTGGTCTGGATTCCATGATCTGGACATCTGAAAATTTGTCATTAAGATCAGACTTTTCTGATATCGTGTTACGTCGTACGTTGTTGTTGGCTAAAGCATGCTTCACTAACACTGACAAGAACGAATACGGTTCGTCCTTACAAAGATCTTCTACACGTTGTCCATCAAGCCAGACACACGAAAGAAAAGTAAATATGTTTGAAGGAGATACATCTGAAGTTGCAATTTTTTTATCTTGTCAAGTTTCAATTGATTACGGGCGGAGCTAGAACCAGAATCGGAATTTAAAACACGTGATCTAGAATCAGTAACATGGGTAAACGATCCAGATATTTTATTTTCAACTAACTGTTTTGAGTCTGCGCGTGTAAAATAACGCGCTTTATCCAAGCTTTTGTCTACACATTTGGAATTAGAAGTTCCTTTTAAGCTCCCGTGTACATATGAATTTATGTCCGGACATCGCAATGTATTACTCCTGTGTCTAGTTATTGTACTTACAGATGGGCCTTGGACACGTATTGAACTCTTATTCAAGCTGAAATCATGTTTATCCCTTATATTCATTGGTGAACATGTTTTCAGTGTTTCATCTTCATGATCGCCTCTAGAACCAGAATCGAAATTTAAATCACGTGATCTTGCACCAGTTCCAGGTGAAGACGATTCAGATATTTTATTATCCATTACCTTTCTCGAGTTTGTGCGGGTAAAAGAACGCGTTTTATCCATGTCTTCGTCTACACATTTGGAATTAGAAGTGCCTTTTAAGCTCCCGTGTATATGTGAATCTGTGCCTGAGATAGCAATGTATTATTCCTGTTATCAGTGTCTTCAAATAAATGATCCGTTGTACGCCATCGGGAAATGGTATAAAATGCATTCCTTGTATCATCTTCATTTCCACCATTGTTACCTGATGTTCTTTCCGTCGACATCGGAATTCCTTTGTATCTACTATTTGTACTTACAGGTGGGTCTTCGACACGTCTGGAACTTCTATTCAAGTCGTCGGAATCATGTTTATCGCTTATATACATTGGTGACCGTGTTTTATGTATTTCACCTCCATGATCGCCTCTAGAACCAGAATCGAAATTTAAATCACGTGATCTAGCACCAGTAACAGGTGAAAACTATCCATATATTTCATTTTCCATGACCTTTCTTGGGTTTTCCCATGCATACGAACGTGCTTTATCCATGGCTTCGTATACACATTTCGAATTAGAACTGCCTTTTAAGCTCCCATGTATATGTGAATCTGTGCCCGGAGATATCAATGTATTATTCCTGTTGTCAGTGTCTTCAAATAAATGCTCCGTTGTACGCCATCGGGAACTGGTATAAAATGCATTCCTTGTATCATCTTCATTTCTACCATTGTTAGCTGATGTTTTATCCTTCGACATCGTAATTCCTTCTTTTCTACTATTTGTACATACAGGTGGGCCTTGGACACGTATTGAACCTCTATTCAAGTTGTCATCATGTTTTTCCCCTATATGGATTAAGGACCAAGTTTTCCATATATTACCTCCGGGATCGCTGACTCGTATTGATGTTCCACCATTCTTTGTCGTAAACTTATTTCTGTTAAATGAACTAGTTTGTTTCACGTCAATTGTTTCTAAACATCCGAATTCTTCTGCTTTCTTAAAGACCCATAACCTTCGATTGTCCATTGAAAATAACGTTCCATTCCTTTCTAATTCCTTTTCTGATACCGAAATTTTATTGAAAATAAATATATAAAAAGAAAGGTAAAAAAGGGGTGCTAATTTCGAGCCACGAGCGCCTGCGGTTTAAACTACATGCGTGTTATATAAAGTTTTACAAGATGTTTAGGTTTTTTATTTTATTTAATTTTTTTTTTCTATTTATTTTTTCAGTGAAGAAGCTGTTAGATGGATGCAAAGTTACATGTATTCAGTCGCAGAAGAGGAATGAGCGTCCCCATACTACAACGGTATTTACTTATATTTAGTTAATACAATGTAGATACGTATTACACTAAATATATATAAATTTTAATTAATTATATGTTGTTGTTGTTATTGTTTTTTTTTCTTCATTTGTTTTTTTTGTTTTTTTCTTCAATATAAATTATAGTGTGAAATACTATTATAGAATTATATGCTCAAATACGAGGCAATGGTGAACTGTGTATCAATCATCCTATTTTTCAGTTTGCTTTTCTGTGAAAACACTGCTGCTAGTAAGACCAGTAAAGCTGAATGCACCTGTCCAGTAGGAATGTCTGAAGCTTGTGAACATGTAATCCGATAACTGTACTAGCTAGCCAAATAAAAGATATTAAATTTGAAAATGTTTCAAAAACGATCGAGTGAACGAGTGATTGATTCAAGAAAATGTGGGTAGACATGTCGCTCCACTCGGACATATTATCCCGATTCCGAGTCAACTAGTCTTTGATACAACTGATTAAAGCTGCGTACTCAGCGAAGTAACAGCAAATACCAATTTTATTTTCTTTGGTTTGGCCTGACGGGGCTCGAACACACGATCTACTGGATTTTAGGTGATCATACTAACCATTACACCACCGATACGGTTCCCGAGTGGCGACCATTTATCGTTATTGTGAGGGGGTGCATGGTATTACTCGGAATTTGTGAATGGTCCCCTGATATAGCTACATTTTTGAGTGAGTTAGTAAGTGGTTGTAGTTTAACGCATAATGAACATCTTTTTCAAGTATATCATGTAGGGAAACAGTCATCTTTTGGTGAAATGGTGACGATATCTCATCTCATGAATTGTACTAAACCAACTCGCTGAGTTGAATTGTTAAAGTTCTAGTTCATTGCAACGGTAATTCACAGATAAATAATATGGCTCCACGTGGACATATTATCTCGAGTCGAGCTAACAATTCTTTGTTCTTACTCATTAATAGAGCGTGCTTTGAGTGGAGAGGCCAAAAATACCAATTTCATAGTCTTTGATTTGAGACGAATGAGGTTCAAACCGACGATCTACCGCATTCTTACCATTACATCACCGAGGTTGTTAACTTCATTTATATTCTACCTGCTCTTTATTATATAGCATAACAATTGGGGTTTTTTTTTTTGGTAGATGTTGCTTTCTGGAACAATGTTCCCCTAAATAAATGAACAAATGTAAATAACTTCAATGTAAACCCAGCAGTCTTAAATACAGAAGAACTTCGCTGGCTCGAACTCCACTGTATTGTGTTCAAGATTTTAATTACAAAATAATACAACAACACTTGTCTTTATCCGGGTCTCTGTATGAATGGTCTCGTCTGTGTGAATTATATTCTATATCGTAAGTTGAATGATCACGTGCTACAAGACCTTCTGTTTCAAAATTCGAATTAAACATGTAAGGTACCTCTTCATTCCATTCAGTATGTTCTACATGCGATTGATGATAGCTCTGTGTAATATCAGGATTAATGTCATCTATATCAATATCAGTATATGTATTAGCATTAGCATTAGCATTTTGATCACTGTATGGAGAATAAACTATGTTGGAATCATAACGAACGTGAGTTGTAGTAGCAGTTCGTTTTGGTTTCCATGTTCTCCAAAGACTACCTCCCGGACTTCCTCCTCGGACTCTAATTGACGTCCCACCATTTTCAGTTGTGAATTTATCATCCTTTATGTAGTATGCTTCATTGACATAAATCGTTTTCAGAAATCCAATTTCCTCTGCTTTTCGGAACACCCACAAGCGACGATTGTCTGCTGTAAACCACTTGTCGTTCCTTTCTACAACACTTATATTTGGAATACTCGATATGTTACAATGCCCATTTAATAACTGATCTAATGTTTCACCAATGTATGTATTTCCATGTGGTGTATAATCACCAAATCTGTTCATAATCGAATCCTGTGAGTAAAATATATCCAATGGTCTCAGCTCCATTTTATATGCAAAGCATTAACATCAAAACGTACAGATGGTTAATAATTAAACTCGTATCATTACTCCGTCATCTGCAAAACAGTAATATAATGAAAAACAAAATATACCACACCGTTCGAACAGTCATAAAATGATAAACAAAATATACCACACCATTCTAACAGTTATCAAATGAAAAACATAATATACCACACCGTTCGAACTGTTATAAAATGAAAAACAAAATATACCACACAGTTCGAACAGTCATAAAATGAAAAACAAAATATACCACACTATTCGAACAGTTATCAAATGAAAAACACAATATACCACACCATTCGAACTGTTATAAAATGAAAAACAAAATATACCACACAGTTCGAACAGTCATAAAATGAAAAACACAATATACCACACCGTTCGAACTGTTATAAAATGAAAAACACAATATACCACACCGTTCGAACAGTCATAAAATGAAAAACAAAATATACCACACCATTCGAACAGTTATCAAATAAAAAACACAATATACCACACCATTCGAACAGTCATAAAATGAAAAACAAAATATACCACACCGTTCGAACAGCTATAAAATGAAAAACAAAATATACCACACCGTTCGACCTGTCATAAAATGGAAAGAAAAATATACCACACCGTTAGAACTGTCATAAAATGAAAAACGATATATACCACACAGTTCGAACTGTTATAAAATGGAAAACTAAATATACAACACCGTTCGAACTGTCATAAAATGGAAAGAAAAATATACCACACAGTTCCAACTGTCATAAAATGAAAAACAAAATATAGCACACCGTTCGAACTATCAAATGAAAAACAAAATATACCACACCGTCAGAACTGTCATAAAATGAAAAACGATATATACCACACAGTTCGAACTGTTATAAAATGGAAAACTAAATATACCACACCGTTCGAACTGTCATAAAATGAAAAACGAAATATACAACACCGTTCGAACTGTAGGTGTTCTGGAAGGATAACATACACCAGAGGGGAAATCGATACCCTTTCATATGACCGATCACTGTTCTGGAGTGGTTCTAGCACTTAAATAAAAAGTGGCGGTGTTAAACTAATTGAATTACCCAAACATGCCCTGCAGTGAAATGATACTATGTGTTTTCCACGTGTGAGTTAAATGGCGATTATCACAAATAATTAATATCAGTTAGTATTTTTTCCGACAGTTGATCATAAAACTATAACCATGCACAAGTTTCCTATTTTTGTGGAGAGACCCTTGTAAGTTTATATACCTTGTGTGAGATCCAGTTGTTAAAATGTTTAGCAATAAAATTTGTTTAATCTCCTTATTTTTCATATATTCTAATAAGTTCTGGAATTTCATTCATTTGTATTACTTGGGGTTTTCTTCTTATTTATGATAAATGTAAATATTTAAAAAAAAATAACTAATAAGTGATTAATTTTCTATTCTATGAACGAAATATTACCCTTTCCGGAAATCATATTACAGATTGGTTTTGACCAATTTCCATTTCATACTTAAATATAACCAAAATTATTCCTTTTATATAAAACTGGAACGGGAAATAATACTTTGGAACAAAAATGTGAACCTTTCCTGTGAAAATTATACCCTTTGTCTGAAAATTGTCTAGTACAACCAATTCAGTTTTTCGGAAAAGTGTATCGCATTTCGCCCAAGTCCACTACTAGGCATTCAGAGATACTACACGAAAAATCATTGCCTGTTTTTTTAGGAAATTATCTATGTATAAACTCCGGCAGCTCACTCACAAACTGAATCAAGTCCAAAGGACTTTATATAAAGTTTGTGAGTGAGCTTCCGGAGTTTATTCATACATAATTTCCTAAAAACACAGTGTTTAATCCTTATAATTCTTATTCTTGGACATCGTGTTTGCTTTCTACTCTAAATACTATTAAAGAAATATCCAAGGAGAGCCTCAAACAATGGACATACAATACACATACGACTGTAAACTGAAAAAAAATCCGCAAAATGTTATTGACGACTTTCGAATATAACCAACATGACGTCATTGGTGTCATATGAAGACTTTCAGTTTGAAACGTAAAGATTAGATGTTATTTGGCTTCGTGTACGCTTCAAGTTTGATACAATTTAACTAAAATAAGTTTTCAAGGTAAGCTTTTTAATTATTGTTGTGTATTGTTGTAAATATGACATGTAGGATTTCACATTTTCAAGATGGCAGATCCTTCCAGCAGAACCCTTAGTATCATTGCTCGTAGATTAATACGCGTGGAATGACCGGGGAAAAAGTAGTCTGGCAAACGGAAATATTGATTTATAATTTAATTTGATTTGAATATTTCAATCTGATTGGCTAATCCGCCTGGAGAAATTTTTGGTTATACTCGATAACCTGGGTTGGTATTGCGACGTCACCAACGTGTTCATCTGCCAACGACAAATTCAAATAATGACATGAAATAATCGTAATTAAAATCGAGGAATCATTAAATTTTGTTGTAAAAATTAAATTATAAGGAATATTTGTAATTGTTGAACAGGTTATACTTGCATAACCTGGTTTGGGTCAGTTTACGTTTATTAAGCGTAAACTGACCCAGGCCAGGTTATATCGTATAACCTGTTCAACAATTTCAAATATTCCTTAAATAAATTCCTTTCGAATGACGTAGAATAAGTCACGATATCCAATCGGATTACGAGTTATTGATAAATTCTAGTAAGAATAGAATTATTATATTCTAAACCTGGGAAATATTTTGTGTGTAAATTTATCAGATTTGCGATAAAAAAAAATCTACTTGCAAAACAGTTTCAATGAGACGTTTTCGTTTTTTTGGGGGGGTTTTTTCTGGCTTGTATTGGGGGGAGGGGTGGGGTGGTAATTGCTTTAGTTTTTTATTCGTTAACTGTTTCGTGTCGGGTAAATATGACGTTTCGCTTTATGTAAATTTGTAATGTTTTCTGTGTTTCGCTATTACTTTTGTGATGGTTTGTTTCTATTTGTTTCGCCCCGTTTCGTATCGTTGAGTTTAGCTTCGGTTTAGTTTCGGTTTCGTTTCCTCGTTTAAAGTCTTTGACCTTCGACCCAATTCAAATTCATATATCCGCGACCTTGTATTTTGATCGATATATGATTAAATCACATTTAGATCGCAAGGGAAAACTCAGACACAATATAAAACACTTCAAATAAGGACTGCATGTAAATGACTACTGTGGTAGTTTCTTTTTAGTTCAAGAACACAATGTATTGGTCGTGGTGGTCGCGAACGCATTGTCGTTTATTCTATGTCCTATTCAATCAACATAGTGTCAGTCAAGTTGCGAATTCATTGTGTTAGAGTATTAAAAGAAAAATTAATTGTCACACTGTCAGAACATTTATATATCAATCAAATAGAAAATCATAAAAAAGTGCAAAATCGCTACCTCTAAAACACAAATACATAACCGTTCACTTTTCATGCTATTATAGAGACTTCAATAAAAAAAAGGGTGGCGGTGTTAAACTATTTT
>MJUT01051791.1:17880-41986 GCA_002080005.1 Gigantidas platifrons
GTTTCTCAGAATATTTTGAAATTTGAGAAGTAGTTTACTCATGAAGAGAGAATGGTCTCTTTCAATTTTGATGATACTCACTTTTATTGTTCCAGAGTTAGGGGCCTTATATTTTATACAATTTAATGTTTTGGTTATGGAAATAGGTTGGACAGATGTGGGGAGCGGGGGTATATCTTAGTGAGCTGTGCTCACAGTAATACTAGTTTTATTAAATATTTTTGCTTGGACTTTACATATAAACTTCTGGTGGTTGCCAAACTTCATCTGGATTTTGTATTTCTCCATTTTCATCCCCAAGTAGCTATATATAGATAGTCCAAATAATCCTCCTCTTCCGCAGACATGCATTCATCCTCAAAAGGCTCAACATAATCCTCAAAATCTGGAAATATAAAGGTTTCAATGGAACACAAAAAAAATATAAATACCTAACAATTTTTCATAATAATGTCAGTCACTGTATAATCGTGTCACTGTGAATGTGGGCGTGGTACATACTGCCATGCCTTCTTCAATATTCTTGCTACACAACGTCACAAGCCGCAAGTTTCCTAATAGCTTGTGTAGAACTAGTCTATAAAAATTTAATGTAATTCACAGTTTATATCTTTTTTCACTGTAAAGGACAAGAGGGTGTCATTTCATTTCTATTTTTGTTCATTAAAGATTTGTGAAATGTCATTAAACTGACTATCAAAAGTTCACGAAGGTTTTCAGCTTACCGCGATCTAAATATCCTCACAATGAGCAATTTCTGAAAACATTTCAATCCTTTTTTTGTAAATGATTTACAAAAGAGTTTCAGAAGTTAATATACACACGCCGGGTATTCTAACACACGGAACCGGAGCTGGCACAACGAACGCGGAGACCGTTGAAAAATTTACAAACCAGGTGGGTGGATGAAAATGTTTTTTTTCCCTTATATAGAAAACGGTTTGGTAATAAATAAAGGTGTACACTTACTCTTCATATAATCATGCATTCAAGGATAAAATTACAGCGTAACAAAGTAGATGTTTACTTGGTAACACGACAATTTCATCGTCGTTTGTCCATTTTGGGGGATAGTTTGAAATTATATTAAACAAAGTAATATAATGTGTAGTTGTTGTGTATGACATCACGGAAACGGCCTTGTAGGCTTTTATTCATTACAGAAACTTTTTAAATTAGGTTTGTTTGTTTCCAATCGATAATTTGAGTGCGCAGGTGCTAAAGGTAGATACATACCGACATATAGTATACTGGTTGACGCACAGGCTGTGGTTGACGATATTTAGGCCGTCATATTAGAATATTCACTTATTCTTAATTATACGACTGTCTGGATTACTGTTCAAACTGTGTCTGAAGGGCTATCAGAGGAATTATCTTCTTCACGTTTTGAAAATTGTGTTTGTTAAATATGTCCATAAAAAATCAAGTATTTTAGGAAGCAAATTTGATGCCAGGAGATAGCTAGAATGCAGAATTTTGCACCATTTATCCCAGAGTCTCTGGGGGCCCCAGACCCCCTGCCGTAAATACCACCTCGCTTAGCGAGGTGGGAGACTGGCTTTGCCAGTCTATTCATTCTCCTATAACTTTTATTTTTTCTCCTACAACTCAAAAATTAATGACATCCCTGGTTGTATGAGTCTTGTCTGTTACCAAACACTCAAAATTAGCAATCAGTAAATAAGCGTAAAATCATCTAAATATTTTAGTTATTACTTGTGTAATTGCTGACAAATTAGGAATTACACATAATTCATAAATCCATCAGTAATTACGAGTATTTACTGAAATGTTTAGTAATTACCCTTAATTCCCAATTACGTTTATTTACTGTAACATATATATTCGAAGTTCATTCTTTTATTTTAATGTGAAGAGAATAGAATACATACATGTTGTCTCGTTTGTTACCTATTTGTTTCATTACTGTTACCAACATGGCAAAAATCAGCCATATCAACAATTAACAGGAAAAAGAAATATTTCTTGTTTTTATCTTGCACAATACTTACTAATCCAGGATTAAATTTATCACTTGCTCAGATTTTAAAACGTAAGTAGATTTTAATTTCAAAATTTATACAAAATTGTCTCGCGTGTTACCAATAAGGGTCTTTACTGTTACCAAAAACAATAAGATATCAAAAATCTTTTTCCATATTCCAAAGAGAAAAAATAAACATACACCAATTAGATATTGTAAGCTCTTTTTGTGTTATCAAAGCTATGACAACTTTGCATCAAATAATATGTTCTTATAGACAAACACTGTCCCAACTGTCCCTCGTGTTACCAAAAAGTATCCTTCCTGTTATCAATATTGATGACATTTAGTCATTTATCACTTATTTAGAACAAAGAATTGTGCCTAAGATACTAATCACAAATTAAACTATATTTTGTATGTTTAGACAAAAAGTGATTATTATTGTATGAAAGTTATTCAAACACATTTATACAGTAGTGGATTTCCGTCATGTTACCAATATTGTCCTTTGTGTTACTTTTTTGGTAGTTACAGGAAGGACAGTAACAGGACAGACTTACATGCCATAATTCTGTCAAAAACATGTTTTTTATTGTTTCAAAGGCATTTATCACATGTGCAAGTGCTAGACAAAAATATGAGCTCTGTTTACCATATTTGAAAACTTCATTTCATTATTTTGCATGCTTGATAAAGTAGTAACATTTCAGACACAGCTTAAAATTACAATAGCAGTTGAACTTACCCTTTAGGCTGAAATCATGTCCTCTTTGACATTTGAAAAAAAATGGCGCCAATAAATTTTCCTGACAGGAAGTGAGGTATAAAAGCACATGGTAATCAGATGTTTGTTGAAAGAAAGAAAACTCTTACGGGTCGATTTTAGCAAATGGTAACAGGAAAGACATGTAGTTTGGGTACATGTCTTCTAACCAAAAAATTGTTTTTGTCTACAATGAATAGATTCCCTATGGTATTAAAATTACACTCCTTATTAGTTCTCTAAACAATAAAACTCTTTTCCTGTGTTCATAAAACTTGAAATGTTGAAGTTATTACGATGAAACACGAAACTTTCAGTTTGAGACATGGCATTTTCACTCAATATTTGATATAAAATTATAAATATATTATTTATTTCAATTTGTTTTTTAATTTTGTTTTTGTCAAATAATCTCCATGAATAATGCACACAATCAAAAAGAAAACCAGCTCGTTGGAATATGGAATAAAGGTGAATTTAGCGTGTCCACTCCGGGACCTCGAAAAGCCGAAATACACTGTCCATTAGCCGAAATACACTGTCATTAGCAGAAACGACATTTTTTGAAAATGACCGATATATAATGCAATCGTCGTTTTCATTTTCATTTATTTTTAATAATCAACGTAGTAACAATTTTCCTTAAATATATGTTTCACAGATGTGCTTTTAAAGAGCTCTCCTTCTTCACAAATTAATTTGTATTGTTTATCTGCTGAAATAACTGACAACAACGTTACCGTAGAATCTTACATGTGTATGCCCTCTCTACTGCTTTTTGGATAATAACAATAGAAGACACATTTAAGATGGTATTACCACCCGATTGTATGGATATAAACATGTTTAATAAAGTACAAAAAGACAGTAAAAAATAAAGAAATGTTATTGAAAATAAATGTGTAAACAGAAAGCTAAAAATAAAGGGGGGGAGGTTGATTTCATATCACAAGCGCCTGTGGGAGGACCAACAAAGAGTTGGTTTTCAATCAATCTTGTCTGAATTTCCCACTAATTAATGCCATAGTTACTAGATGACCAAGATGTGCCACCTTTTATATAGAAATATCTTATTTTGTCTTCATTACCTTGTCTTGTCAGATATTTTATTTGCAATGAATAAATGCATTTGGTATTTTGGACTTGTCCTTTATAATAGCATATCCTGTGTAAAACATATGGATTTCTATGTTATGATGAAAATTGAAACCTGAAATGCTACCCAAATTTTCCATATTCATTCATCAAAATATGTTTCTATTATTACAATGTATCAGCCATCTTGGTAAAATAAATTATTATCTTTCACATTGAAATTTGGAAAGCAAAAAATATTTAGTAAATTCAGAATTTGTGTAGATCTAGGTAAATTTCAAATTGAAGAAAGGCATCATAGAAAGATACAAAGACAGGGAAGGGTCTGTATTAATAATATTTTGATCAGGGGTGTCATTTCCTATATTTTCTAGAATTGAGGACACTTTATACTTATAAGAATTAACATTTTTTGTATGTCTTTTGTATTGTATGCTATGTCACTAACAACCAGGCTATAGAAAAATAAGAAAAGAAAACAAGATTCATTTGTCTGGATTATTTTAAGAATCCAAATTAAATTGGATAAACAAGAATAAAACCCAAAGCATGTGTTGTCTGCTAACTTGGATTTCAGATCTACGAAAATAAAAAAATAATAAAGCAAAACATTAATGAGTGTGTATTCATATACCATTTTGAATCCACCAATTTTCTATCATCTTAAAACTAGATATTTTGTAAAGAACTACCCAATGCACAGCAAAATTTGCCTACAAATGTTTCTACTATTTCAGACAGGAATAATTGTGAAATTTTTTTCCTTTAGGGTCCTATGTTCAATTTGTCCTCATGATCATCTTGGATTTCGGATTTTCAGAAAAAATTGATAATTTGTAAGGGACCATTCAACGATTGCTCATGTTCAGTTAAAAAAATTGGGTTCAATCAAATATCAAGTTTCTGAGATGAATGACTTTGTTTTATTTGTCCTGCATCGGTGGTCATCTTAGATTTACGATGGACAAAAACAAAACTTTTTAAGAGGGTCAAATATGACATATACCTACAAAATAACATGTTCATCACATGTGTGGTTTCAGATAAGATTTTGAAACTTCTGCATCAGAATGAATTGGTTGTAGAAACCATGTTGAATTTCTGAATCCAATGAAAAACATGATTGATTGATTTGATTTTTGGTGTTTACTGCCACTTTCAACAATATTTCAGCTATATCATGGTGACCAGTTTAAGTGGTGGAGGAAGCCGGAGTACCCGGAGAGAATCACCGACCATGGGCAAGCAACTGGTCAATTTGATCACTTGTGTCTGCAAGTCGAGTGCACCTTTTTTTATTATTTACAAAGCCGGGTGTGAACCAGGCTTGTATGAGTTGTTAGATCCAGCGACCTAACCCATTGAGCCATCCGGGCCCCTGAAAAACATGTAATGTTGAGAATCACCCACGTAATATATCTACCATGTTTGGTTCTAATTGGGCCTGTGTTTAGTAAAAAATAGTTTTAAATGTTTATGGACGAAGATGAATGCTAAATGATGGCAATAGCTAATTTTTGTTTTAATACTTGAAAACCATTATTTGTAAAATAATGTATTCCATTAAAACCTACAGAAAATATTCTTATTAGTGTCATAAGTGTGATGCAAATCCAAAAATATTTTAACAGAGAAAGTGTGTATTTAAATGAATAAATAGGGTAATTTTCAAAAGTTGACATATTTCAGTCAAGATAGTGTAATTGTAATGAGATGTTTGTTGGATACTTTTTGCATACTAAGGTTTAGTATATCACAAAAAATAAACCGAACAAACACCTATTTTTAACATGTTGTCCTTCTTTTACTTTGTGAACAAACGAACGATTTATCGATTGGTTATAATCTCATTAGCACATGCACATGTGACCGACTTTCCCGTCGTAAATGTACATCTTGATGAATTATTATCTGCTCGAATTTGGCAGCATGAATTGTGTGCGACATTCCGCAAGCGTAAATATAAATACCCGTCTTCCAATCAAAGTATACTACGGTATTTGTACTCTTAGACATATCAGAATCGAAATAATTCATGGAAGCCAGATTTAATGTGCTTTGAGTTTTAGCATGGGTTGGCGGATATTGGTAAATTTTATCCCTCGCCTCTGGCTCGGGACAAATCATTCCACCAACCCATGATAAACTTGAAAACACTTTCTGACTTCCATGATTTATTTCTTCATTAGATTATGTTAACTGTTCCATGTGATGGAACATTTAAAAACAAGTACCTTGTGTATGGAGAATGTCATATTCACAACAAGCATTAATTGTTTGGAGTGGTCATTGGTGTACCCTGTTGTAATGCATTTTTTCTGACCCCATTATTTATTCTGTCCCTAGCCATGACCTGTATTTCCAACATCAGATGGTGTTGTCCCCCTTATTTTGTGTTTCATTGAGTGGCGATTGATATTGTTGACCATTACTGTTTTAACTTTCTTTTCATAATCCTATTCTTCTTTCCTTTATGACCATTATCCAAATGCACCTTTCAACCATCAATTATTGATTGTAAACTTCATTCTCATCAGGAAAATATAAAAAATGTACATAGCTGAAACACTGTTTACTTGACATTACAAAAATAATCAATCAACTATTCAACCAAATGTTTTAAGGATTGATCGCAATTTGTGTTCGGTTCATGAAGAATTTCGATCAATCCTTATAAATTAATTCAAACTGTTTTTGCTATAATATTGAAAAATATATTAGTTTTTTTTCAAAATATGGCAAATAATCGGAAATAAATTTGTATTACCCCAAAGGTGCCTCATTTGAAGAAAATCGACTGATGACAATGGCACACAACGCCTTGAGAACGACGTCTATTTTCAAACCAATAAAAACACGTATACATTTTAGAGTCACGTGTCATTTTATTAAAATGACATGTGACTCTTAAATAAATTTATTTGGATATGGTCCAACTCTTCACATTCGCAAGGTATACATATTCATATAGATTCCTGCAACACATTGAAAAACATACTTTCAGCAAACCAATTATTTTCATTGATTGATGTGAAAAGAAAGTTTATAAATAGTGATAATCATAAATTCCACCAATATCAATAAAACAATTACCTTTCATCTTAACTGAACTTGAGCCGTCGTGATCGTATGATAGTTGAATTTACAACTACCTGTGCAATTGTTGCCTATCTAGACAGTAGTATCACCACTTATGTTGTGAGTTTGAACCCCATGCATGGCGAGGTGTACTTGATAAAACATTATGTGATAAAAGTTTTCAGTGACTTGCGACAGGTCTGTGTTTTTCTCTGGGTACTCCAATTTCCGCCACAAAAGTAGTAACTGAAATATTTTTGAAAGTGGTGTTAAACACCTAACATCCAATGAACAAATGATGGATCAAAAGTTTGTGTATGTATTGTAGTGTATAATATAAAACCCATTTGGGTTATAATGTGGCATATCTTTACAAGTACATTGTGTACCAATAAAACTACAACAATCGTGTTTCCCATAGTACAATTGTGGGAACTGTTATACACATAACATGTCATTAAACAATGTACTGAAAAAGAAACAACTTTACTTTAATTTTTTTTTATTATTAACAATTAAATTAAATTATCTCCATAATCTCAAAATTATGTTTAAGTGTTTACTGCATCTTAATATGTACATGTAGGTATGGCTGAACCCTGATTTCTTGTCAACTGAAAACTACAATTATTCATGTCTTTCTAAATCATTAAATAAATATTCAATCACTTAATTCATTACATCTGTCGGTCTTTGATCACTGAATATTGAATCCAATATATCCATACCAGTGTATTCTTTGGATTTATACATGAAAAATCGCAAGTCAACTATGAGGAATCAAACACATTGTTTTACATATATGTACATTTTTGTATAGATAATCTTGTATAATGTGTCCTATTCACTACCACATGTAATATACACAGAATCTACACAATACAAACAGCTCCAAATTTCCATTTTATCAATTACTTCTGATCATGCAAATGTATGAGTATATTCTGGGTTCTGTCTAAGTCAAATATCCCTGTTCCTTTAAAGTTAATGCTGATTCTTCTGTGGTATTTAAATCTTCTTTGAGTTTAAATCATCCATTGTTTTTTTTTATGTTAACTCTGAAAAAAACCCAACCAAGTTAGTCAAATAAAAGAACTCACTGTAGTCTGTACATGTATCAAACTAAATTTAATAGACAATTTCAACATTTCCACCTTAAATTAAAAAAATGATGCGGTTTTACATGCTTTTAATACAACTCCTTTATGGAGTGAAAAAAAGGCTTTAAGGAGCCTGTTGTCACTCACCAGAGATGTTTTAGGTATTAAAATGTTGTCTTTTGAAGGGTACTTACTGCAAGAACAAACTTGATCTGTGTATTATTCATTTAAAGATATCTTAAAAAATCAAAATTGATGGATGCAATAATCAGATGGACTTAATAACACAGCAGAAACCAACAAGCGTCTCCTGAGGGTCCAGCAAATCATATACATGTATGTGTGAAATTTTGTTAGAAATTAAAGACATAAAATATAACAAAGTACCATGAACTGAAACTGTAATTAAGGTGGTACCTAACACTACAGGGAGATAACTCTTTAAAATCAGTTGAACGTTTTGATCATATGATGTGTGTATGCAGATTTCAAGCATCTCGGTGATCAAAACCACAAGCTGCTATATATATATGTGGCTAACAAATTTCGAGTCTGTTGGTTGGAATTTGTTAAAATTTTTATATTTATTTCAGTGGATATATTCAAACACACTGCCAAAAAAAAATAAGAAAATTAAACAAGCAGATCAAATTTTACCTGAAGTGTATGGTACCACCTTAAGTTAAATTTTTGCCAAAAATGGGGGGAGGGGGCAAAAACATCAATATTGTTTGTGACTAATGAACAATTAAATTATAAGTTGCGCGTTCAATGCTGATATTGTCATAATTTAATTAAAGACAGAACCTTGTTAAAATCAAGAAATAGAATTTATCCTGCATTCATTATCATTTTTGCATGATAATTACAGTACTCAGTAGGTGTATATAAATACATTTTTGTAGGGTTAAGGTTATTGTTATCGTCTTTAATTTCACTTTCAACAATATTTCAGCTAAACATGTGGCGGTCAGTTTTATTTGTAGGGAAACTGGAGTACCTGGAGAAAACAAAAGACCTGTCAAAAATCACTGACCAACTCAATCACATAATGTTGTATCGAGTACACGTCGCCATCTGTGGGATTCAAACTCGCAACTTTAGAGGTGATATGCACAGGTAGTTGTTAATCCAACTACCATATGATCACGACCACGGCGGCTTCTACCGCTGTGGATCAGTGCCGTCCCTAGCTACAACTAGCTTAGCTGCGGAACCGTAGCCCTTTATGGTCCTTTTTTTTTGGTGGACCATAGGGCTACGGATTTCACCCTATCAAAAATTTGCGGAACTGCGACTAAGAATTTGTCGCACAGTTTCAACAGTAATTTTCACTACAAAACTCTTTGTGAGAGCGGAATCATGTGAATAACTGGTTTTGTTACATATTTATCTATCGCTTTTCATATTTACTTGGTTATTATTATTCATTTCTAGCTCATTATAATAACAAATGTTTTAATATTAACTTATTTCACCTGCTTAGTCCCACCATCTTGTCTTTGTGATATTCTCGCTTTGAGGTCACATGACTCTTGAGAGATCACTCTAACAGCAAAACACGTGTTCGGTTTGTTTACGTTTTACCGGAGGTTTTGCACGGCGATTATTTTATCTGAAATAACATATTTATTCAACCTAGAGGGAAATAATTTACATATTATAACCAGAAATGTTATTTTTTCTATGATTATTCCAACTGAGGTGAATTCTCATTCAACATTTTCACGTTTTTTTCATGTATATAATTCGAACACGTGTTTTGCTGTTGAGTCATCTCTCAAAAGAATTCCACAGACAAGATGGTGGGACTAAGCAGGTGAAATAAGTTGATATCAAAACATGTGTTATTATAATGAGCTAGAAATGAATAATAATAAGTAAGTAAACATGAAAAGCGATAGATAAATATGCAACCAAAACGAGTTATTCACATGATTCCGTTCTTACAAAGCGTTTTGTTATGAAAATTACTGTTGAAACTGTGCGACAAATTCTTGGTCGCAGTTCCGCAAATTTTTGATAGGGTGAAATCCGTAGCCCTATGGTCTGCCAAAAAAAAGAGAAAAAAAAGGACCATAAAGGGCTACGGATCCGCAGCAACAAATAGCTTAGACCCCCCACCACCACCCCCATTTTACACACACATCCTGTAACTGACTATGTGGAAGGCAAACTAATTAATCTGTTCATGTCTTATCAACTTGAAATGAAGTTTTCCTTTATTTAAAGTTGGTGGCAAATCGTGGTTTTCATAAATAATTAATTAAATAAATACACATGTATGATAGACTGTTGATGTATCGGCCCGTAAATGTAATGCATTACTACCACGTGTTCCCAATCGGGTCACAGGGACTTGCTCCCAGACACTAAATTTGCACCATTGAAGAATATGTTCTTACTGTCGATCTGTTACCCACTGAACAAAATGGGTAACACATGTATGCATTGATGCATGATCATGAGCTGTTCAAGTAGAGTGGTCGTGATTATGGCGTAAGGGTTATTTCATTTAAAACGTACACCTAACGTTGGTGCTTTATGTAGGATCTTGGAATAAAATAGAAGGTAAATGTCTAATAAAAAAAATACTTACAACATTAATAATGTAAAACTTCTGTGTACTCAGGTCTTGAAGAAACTTTTATCGTGCATCGCCATGTTTTTGTCAAATGTAAGCACAAAATGATCACGATTTCAGGAATAGTAGCATAAGCCCCGCCTCTTGTAAACAGATTGACAGTTCACCAAAAATCAAGATGCTTGAAAATTGTTACGTCTGTTTCTATAAATTTATAAATGGCATTATTTCGTATTTACTATTCTTTCATAACGAACATATAATTATTTAATATTCAGTACGACAGAGTATAGATTTATCAAAGTCGTACAACAATGCTATTCAAAAAACAGACGTCTGCGTCATGAAAATATTACATTGTCATAAAATGTCATAAACTTATGTTGCAAAAAAAAAGGACTGCCTTAACATGACTGCTTACAGTCCGACACAAGTTATGCACCACCTGACTTGTTTCAATAATATCTTTTCTAATAATGAACTTATTTCAAATCGGTTTGTTGTTTTCGTTGCTTGTACACACATACTTACTTACCTGTGAAACAGGTTATTGATCAATTTTTATTTATATATATATGCCAGGGTGTGTAAATTGCCACGTGTACTTTTTAACATTTGTGTTTGCGAACGAAAGTTGATTTTTTTTTGTCTAGAGTTCTAAGTTTCATTTTCTATTGGTTTGGTATGGTGTGGCGAAAATTAACTATACCAGAAAGGTGGCAAACTGTTGGCATGCATAGCGGTGGTTTTAGCCATAGAAGGGTGGCAGACCACTTCAGGGTTAACCATTCCATCATTGTACGACTGATGCAGCGCTTTCGTCAATCGGGGAATGTTACTGACCGTCCATGTGCAGGTAGACCTCGTAAAATGACGCCGAGAGAGGACCGGCTCATATCCAGACGGGCGCGGCAACGGCCGTTCAGTACAGCTGATGCACTTCGTGGTAATTTAGCGCTTGGAGGTCACATTAGCACACGCACTGTAATTAGACGCCTCCACCATCAGGGAATGCGAGCGCGACGACCCATAAAACGTCCACAGTTGACATTACGTCATCGCCATGCTCTATTTGACTGGTCACATGATCATTTGGGATGGACTATTCGCACATGGAGACGGGTTCACTGGTCTGATGAAAGTAGATTTGTGTTGCGCCCTACCGACGGTTGTGCAAAGGTTTGGCGCCAACGAAACACTTCATTTCAGGACAACCACATTTTGGGCACAACTGCTTTTGGGGGTGGGGGTGTAACTGTCTGGGGCTGTTTTTCCTTTGACTGTAAGTTGGACTTGTACGTTCTTGGTGGTAATCTGACAGGCCAAAAATAGCGTGACAATGTGCTCGCTTCACGCGTAGTCCCACATTTCGACAATCATGCGTTGGCTGACAGGCCAATGTTCATGGACGACAACGCTAGGCCACATAGAGCCTGAATTGTACAACTTTTTTTTACAACAAGAGGCTGTTCAGACAATTCCATGGCCTGCGATGTCGACTGACATGAACCCTATAGAGCATATATGGGACTTTATTGGCCGAAAAATTAACCAACGCAATCCAAAATGTCAAAATATTGACGAATTAAGAATTGCTATCTTACAGGAGTGGCAACAGTTCCCCCAAGAACGGCTTAGGCGTCTTGTGCGAATCATGAAGAGGCGTGTTACAGAACTTCACAATAAACGCGGTGGATATACTCGTTATTGATTTTTATGCCTTACACATACGCACAATAGATGCATTTAAAAGTTCTTAAAATCTGAAGACTCTGCATTTTAATGCAATGTTAAAAACTTCCATCAAAGACAAACTGGTTTTACGTTTTTCCAGCGCCTGTTTTGAACACCATTTTCGCCACGTCATAGTCACGTCTTTCAGGATGATAAATACTTCGTAGATTGGTAATTGTAGAGCCCTTGGTGTAGTCTTTTAAGAAGTGTAAGAAAAATGGTGAGATCTATTTTATTGTTTGAACAGTATTGATGTAAAAAAATATATTGATAAAAATATAGGGTGGTGCTTAACTTTTGTCGGAGTGTATATTATGACCTTGACGTCAGTGTTATTTACCATGACCTTGGACGATGGAATAGTGCACTCTAACGGTTAATCTGTTTTCCCTTTCAAGGCCGTTAATCACAAATAGATTTATTATCTTAAATCATATGGATTTCGAATGACAGGCTAAAATAGGCAAAACAAATATGTTTGCATGGTTTAAGAATCAATTCATTCTGATGAAATTGAAATATCTCTACAGGGAATTTAAATTCATTCAAGAATAACGAGAACTAATAAACTTAGTCTTGAATTTCAATGTCTGATTCATCAACATGAAATAAAAGCCGCTTACGACATTGCTGAAGAAAACTAGAATATTTTTTTTTTTCAACATATAATTATTTTAAACCGGAATCGGGAGAAGCTCTTCTTTTGTTCTAATGTATACAAAAACCACTGAAATCGGTCAATATTCAATTAATATTGTATATATCACAAATGTCTATTATTGCCGCTGTTGGTATGTAGTTTGGGATAAGTCGGGATACATTAAGTGTTGCGTGTTGTTGACATTGGTATTTTTGCTCACTGTTTCGTGTCTTTTGAGCACATATTTATTAAGACGAGACTCCTTAAACAGATGTGACCTTCAAGTATTTTCTCTTTTTGTTTTGCTTAACCACACAAAGTATAGGTGCCTGTCCGAAGAAAGTGCCTGGATTTCCTACGTCATGTGTCATGGTATTTTTGCGCTTAATGAGTTAAGGTGAGAGGTGACTGCTTTGCTGTTTAGTTGGATTTACAGCTACCTGCGCAACCAGTGTCTATCACAACTAAAGTTGTGAGTTCGAATCCCGCTGATGGGAAGGTGCACTCGATGCAACATTATGTGATTAAGTTTGTCAGTGACTTGCTACATGTAGGTGGTTTTCTTCGGGTACTCCGGTTTCCTCCACTAATAAATCTGACAGCCACGATATAACTGAACTATTGTTGAAATGTCGTTAGCACCATAACCCTAGCCTTCATGAACTTGCACTAAAAGCGCACATTACCTTAATGGACTATACTATGTTAGTTTAATTATAGTCATGGTCAAAACATAGAAAACGTCCATCATATTTATAGAAGTGAAAACAAAACTGTCGTCAACAGGAAATTATTGTTATATCTTGACGATGGCGTATTATTTATGTTAAAACAGCGGAATTTGTCTCTAATCAGTGGGGGGAGGGTGCTGTAAGCTAAGATGTTGCTAAACAGTGTAATCAATTTCATAAATACCAATAATAGTACATTATGCAAATCAACTGCAAATGAAATGACATAGACACATCGTTTCACTAAGAGATGAAGTTTAAGCCCTTAAAACAAGCTTAACCCCGCCACTTTTTATTGTACCAAGCAAGGAAAACTTGAGTGGTCATGTATTTGTGTGTTAGGGGTGTTAATTTTGCCTCTTTTGACGACTTTAGGTGATTTTGGTTTTCAGAACTGTAACGACAGAGTGGTATATATTTATTTTTCAATTCATTAGATGGGAATATGTAATATTCTAACTATATACAACAAATGTGTAAAGTGTTTAAATTAGAGTATTATTAACAGTATGACCACAATTTCTGAATCCGATGAACAGTTATGCAAATCATATTGATTACGATTTCCGCATATAAACGATGTTTGGATCGCATTTACTTCCAGTTGTTTGTAGAAAGACTCCTCTTTTATTTACGTTATTTGTGTTCTTGGTTGCTCATAGTGGTGTCCACCGCACATTGTCTTGTGTTTTTGTTTTGCTTTTCTTCGTCTTGTGTACCATATGCTGCCAGTTTCTCTGGATTGTCACGTTTTCATTGCCCCTTAAGTATTCTCCAACGTTCATAAACACCTTAGACGCTGCCTTATAACTTGTGTACCTGTACGTTGTACCTGTAGGAATGACCACTCAGAACACTGGTCCCAGTATATATGTAATAAAGAAAGCTTAAACAGTGATGGTCAATCATTTATCAAAAATAACAACTACCTCCCACCTCAAATCATTTAATATGAAGACGACCATGGAATATGGCGATGGAAAGTTCGCTCCTGTCTTGGCACAGAAATATTCTGATTAGACTTGTTTGACGTACGAGGACGAGAAAGAGCAAAGACTGGTTGGCTCGGAATCAGGATAATGTGTTCTAGTAGAGCGACATGCCTATCCGTGGACTTTGTTTCATTGAACTATTACTATAGAAATCGAACTAAGTGTATTGGTCTAGTACAAAGCGAATCTCATCATCATCTCATTGGAAATTAACTTCTTTTCGCCATGATATAGCTACAAATAAAATTGTTGAGTTGGCGCTAAACAACAATCAATCACTGGATAATTGTTTTCATAACTAATTTGGGTTGAATTGTTTAGAATGTGTTTGATTTGTGCTTATTCAATTTGCACTCTAAAACAAATATCAAGATTCTGAAACCTTTTAGCACTACATAGCAATTCATTGGCTATTAGGAAGTAATACAAACCAATTTGAAATGTTTAATATCCTATATTAGACAGATAAAATCTGGAATCCAGCTAATGGAGTTCTTATTGATAAGAAATGAGGTGCTCTAAAAAGGAGTGTTATTATTTTACATCATTCCATCATTGTTATATAAACTGATGAAGGTTATTCCAGAAACGCGTCGTGCGCACTAAATTTGGTATCCACGTTTTCATTCACATTATAAATATATATATATGGGATCCAGTGGGACAGATATATTTTATGGTTGTCACTAGCTTAGATGTTTGTATAATATACTTTATTTCCTATGACTGTATAATGATTTCTTCATTATCCTATACAATATATTAAAAATTGCTGAGCTATATTGCTGTCAAATTATAATATTAAGTATATATGTACCATCTACACACGCTTAGACACATGTTTTATGACTATCTCTAGATTTTCCTTACTAGACAAAGTAACACCTCGATTATTGAAGCTCCATTTTTGATGGAGCGGATGTGGTCGACTGGTCTAGGGCACTGGACAAAATGGCAAGCGATTGGTGCTGCAGTGTATCAATGGTGTGAGTTCAAATGCCGTCGAGGGGAGAACAAAAATTTGACAGGGCTCCAAAATCTAATTCTAACACTGTTTGGTTTGATTTACAGACGTAAATATATATATATATAGCTACCACTTATAGTTCCTGAGGTATGAAATTGGACGTAAAACTTAACCCCTTGTGGACACCGACATGGACACGCCCATCATGGAAGCAACTTCATTGAGGCGAACTAAAAATCTATCAAACTCATTCAACCATGAAAAGTAGGTCAGAGTGACTCAAGTGTTGTTGATCGGTGTTGTACTATATAATATGATTGTAGTGCTCAAATATTGATATATCATCAAGGGTTTATGAGAAATGGACTTAAAACACAGAACTGAACCGAATGCGGAGACAGACGGACAAGGGTAAATCTCTATGCCCATTCCACATTCGTGGCGGGGCATAAAAATAAGAAATAGAATACTACAAACCGCTCCAGTTTAATTGGCCTAAGGCAAAATAAATAAATCATGTGTTTCTGGTTATGGGATTTTTTAATAATATTATGATTGGTGAGTAGACATAGGCAGATACAAGAAGGGGGCCTCCCCTCCCGTCTTTTGGTGAAAAAATTTAAAATTTACAGTTCTGCGGGCAATTTGGCCTCCTATTTTCAGAAAGTCAGGATCCTCCAGTGATAGGCATTTTTTTCCCAAATAGATTTCGTAGGAACAATCCTCTGACATTAATAGTGCTTGTTAAAGATGGTTAAAAAAGTTAGGGGTAGATTGTATAAGGTACTATTATAAATTAAAGAAGAACGAAACCAACTGCTGATTTGAGATTTTACAGAATTTAGAAGTAATAAAAAAATGAAAATATGACTTTTTATATCCAATTGATTTTAAATTTCCCACTAAACATGCAGGCTGCCATTTTTCACTTATCAGTGACGTAACTCCATCTATTCCGATTTACCTGTTCAGCTTAACTGCATCAAAACAATAATATCATTTTTGGAATTCCGTCATTAGACCATTGAATTGTGGTTGACTCTTTTTATTGCATGGCAAAAAGAATATCTAATGGTGATATTCAAAACTTATCCTTGACCTGAGCGATTCATTTCCCACATACATTTAAAACTAACCCAGGCTTTGCAATTTTATTTTCAAACATGCATTTATATGATTTTTGGCACTGATGATTTATTAACTGGGGACAGTCAGGTGGTCCAAGGTCTTCATGCATTTTCTATCAGAATAGATTGTTGGTTTTTTTTTTGTCAGGAGATTCTTTTCACAAATCAGGTACTGTGGTAGACGATAAAAAAAATATACAAGCATGTTGCAAATTTTGGTATATTGACTCCAACATGATTTGTTTTTAACAATCAGCTTCCAATTTAAAAAAAAAAAAAACTTTTGGTGCCCACACATTAAGGACATAAATATTTGTACCCCCCCCATTTTTCCCCCAAAGTTCAAAGACAATCAAATCATAAGTTGTCCCCTTTATTGATTGTTAAATAAAGGAAAGGAATATCCAATTTAAGTACCATGATATAATCATATCAGCATCTGCCATTTTCAGGCCGTATGGTCAGCTCTTTCGACTTATGAACATACTTTATGAGGGGGGAGGGGAATCAATTCATATCTTTGCGCCAAATTTTGTTTTCGTAACTCACCTTGACATTACCTTGCTTCCAGTCAATACGGAATTCCTCAGATTGCGTGAATAATTAACTCCCCTGAATAAATAAAAAGGCTTCCGTCCCGATGTTGATTTTGACTCGCTTGCGAAAAACAAACTCGATTCTTGTACGACAAACGATTTAACTGTGAAATAATGTATGCTCTAAAGTAAGAATGGATAGGTAGAAGAGGATCGAGGCACATTTCGACATTACAGGCGGCGATTTAAAGCTGAAAAACGTGGGGATCCCAGTTAGTAAATTTTGTTCTATGTTTAGCACAACAGAAGTTGCAAGCCTTGTTAGTTAGATGGTATACAGAATTTTTGTTTAGATGGTATATAGATTTTTTTTTGGGAAAATGTCAGTATGGCCTAAAATAGTAATAAAACATGTCAAGGGGCTTTAAAATAAAACATACACTCTAGATAACTTATTTTTATTTTTAAAAAAAATCCTGGACCCGAGTGCCTGTGAACACAAGCGGAATATAAGAAGAGTTTGAAGATATCAAAGGGGCAATCAGAAGCCGTAAATCGAAGAAGGACAGACAGCATAATGACCAAAAAGAAAAAAAAGACAAACATTACACAGAAAACTAAAGATCGAACAACACAAACCCCACTTAAATCCGGAGGTGAAGTCAGGTGGTGTTAACTGTTATTCAATTTGCGCATAAAATATCTGACCAATGTCTGTGTTTTACACACAGTCCACCACATATAAACATCAGGTATTCTGACCATAACTGTAGTTGTTTGTTGTAGCAGTTGTCGGTTTACAGTCCTTGATCATTACTTTTTTCATATCTTATCACTTATCGTCATTTGATTGAATGTAGCTTGTTTTCGCTATGATATAGATGAAAAGCACCAATTTGGCGTTAAACAACAACCACTCACTCTATTGCTGCATAGCAACTTATACCTAGACATGTAAGATTGCTGTTCACTCCCTTTCTGTTAATTTACAGTGTTGGGACAACTTTTATTTTTTTCCTAATAAAATAACAGATTCATATTTAAACATGTTGAAGTCTATCAGGATATCGGCACTGCTTGTCCTAAATGATGTTATTATTATTAAAACTATGGCTATCCCCTCAGATAAAGAGAGCTAGGTTTACTATGGTCAACGCCACTTTCAACAATATTTCAGTTATATCGTGACGGTCAGTTGTATTGGCGAGGGAAACGGGAGTACCAGGAGAAAACCATTCACCTGTCAAAAGTCGCTGACAAGCTTTATCGCATAATGTTGTATCGAGTACATCTCGCCATGAGCGGGATTCGAAATCACAATGTTAGTGTTGATAGGTGCTAATTGCACAGGTAGTTGTAAATCCAACTATTCTGTTTAGGCCGTTTGGTTTTGTCTTTTTTTGTCATTTCAGGAATGTGCAGGGGTAGGTTTTTCACGTCTGACAAAATTTGATAGCCACAAAGTGTATATATCTTGTATTCAATTGAAAGTTAATACTATAAGCTTTCATTTGATACCATATTTATATACTTTCAAGACTGTTTTGTATACATTTAATGCTCGCAAAGACAAAATTTTAAAAAAATCAAAAACCCTGAAAAAGCTGCGACAGTGTGTAAATATTAGCCTCAAACGGCAAGTTCGTCCTACAATTTTCAATGCTAGCATATTTTTTCTTCAAGAAGATATATAGGAGGACTTAAAATAATATGTTAACATGGAAGGTGGGGGTGTACGGGGGTTATGCTAGCCCACAGTCTAATGCTGATGTTTATGCGATTTTCGGCAGGGTAAAGGGTAATATTTTGCCGTTAGAAGCCCTATACAGGGTGGTACTAGAACACATTTTATTTTAAAATGTCTCCATAACATAACTTCAGACGACAGATGTATAATTTGGTAGGCAATTTATACTATGAAAAAGATATTACTCGCTTTAGGCTGAATAGAGCTAAAATCGGCAAAAATCATAATATTCCATTTTTCTGCAATCTGCCCTACAATACATGTTTTTTGATAATGTAATGGGTTTAATATTCCGTAAATACAATATATATTAATAAATTCATTATAAAAATATCATAAAAGTTGTGTAATATTTTGTCTATTGAAAACAAAAGGCGAAACATCTCGTTTTTACGCAATTTTATCAGAGGTAGGGATATATGTTTTGCCTCCTACTATTACTGAACTTCATAAAATATTAATAACCTGTATTGATTTGAACGATAATATAATCAGCTATGCACCAAACCCCAGTTTTTATATTCTAATAGTTGTTCATAAGTTACAATACCTCAGCAACAGTGAAGAAAGAAAAAAATCTGAAAATCAGGCAAAATTGTCGAAAGGATGTAAAAAAAGGGTTCAAAAATGTAAGTTCATCCCAAAATAATCAATGTTAGCATTTTTTTTTTTCAAGAGGATATATAGGAGGACTTAAAAAAATATGTTAACATGGAAGGTGGGTGGGGGGTTGCACTGGAGGTTATGCTAGCCCACAGACTAATCATATATCCCAGCAATTACAATAAACAATATATGTACAAAGTAAATGAAAAGAAAGATAACTCTTTATAATATATTATCATGATTACAGAAAAAATAAATACAATACAATGTAACTCAATGTGATTACACAATTTATATTAAAGAGGTGACATGGGGTCATAAACTCATCAAAATGATTAGAGTGATGAAGCACGCAAATACAAATATTTCTTTACGTACATATACTTGTACATCTTATTTTCCGGCATATGTATACAATAATTGTGAAAATGTAAATATAATGTGATATTAAAAATAAACAAGACTAATAATCATCATAATAAACAAAGTTAGCATAAGCTTCATACACCAATTAATGCGATAAGCTAAATAACTTATTAACTAAATCAAATATTAAAAGCAAAGTAAAACAAAACAAAACAAAAGCAAAGCAACAGTAAAATAAAATACACTGATTCTTACCTCACATGAGGTGCAAAGGATTTCTTTAATTAGACCTCCATAGGTGGTGAAATCAATTCCATTTTACCTGTATAACAAAAGAGTTATTTTACTCTGACTGTTTAATATATACATGACATTTTAATAAACAAAAATACACACACTACTGTTTTTATAAATTACTGTTTTATAAATTATGTTTACCATTTACCTGTTTTAACATCGGAACCGCTCTCACTACTCTGACATTCTTAGTAGTAAACTTGTTAGGATAATAAATGTAATTAACAGTCCTTTTGTTAATTATAATTTAAATTATCAACTTTGATATATAAGTATTATTTACAAAATTTAAAAGGTTTAATCTGTAGTCAAGTTTATCATTTATTATGCACTTTCAACTATCATTCAGATGACTCGTACTAAAATTCATACAATTTCATACAATCCATTAATACAGGATTTAATATCATATTATATTTTTGAAAATAAAGTAGCTGACCTTAGAAAAGAAATAAGATCTCCAAATATTATATTTCTCAACTTCTGAATTCCAGCTCTAAATTTCAATGTTGTACAGAGGTACATCAAAAAGCAATATGGTGTCATAAAAAGTTTAAGACAATAGACAAAAGAATTGATCGCCAAAAATAGAAAAGACCAATGAAGATAAAGTAAGAGTGCGGTTCAACGACCCGTGGATATAATTTGTTCAACCTAAATATAGCAGAACCAAAAGTATATGTAGTCCGTGATTATGTCATGTCCGTTAAACAGGTCTATAATAAAATCAATTAATTAAAATAATATCAAAATACTTAATAACGCTTTGTAATTAATCTGTAATAAAAGAAGGTAATTAAATAATTCCGTTTGATTAAATTATTACCTTTGACAATACTGAAAAAGAATAGAACTAAAAAAAACTTATAAAATGACTAAAACACAGGCTATCACGATCGTATACTTATAAAGAGAGGCATCTGTCATAATTGAACATAACCATAAATTCTTTCCATCATTTACCATTTAGACCTGTCAAGAAAAGTTTGAAGATACTAAAGGAGAATATATATTTATGGTCCCGAAGCTCCAATCTTATTGCAGTGATGAAATCAGGAAAGTGTTTTCAACATGCAAGTAAATAAATACTAAACAGAGAGAACAATTCAAAAACAACAAATTACAATCTAGAAAAACAATACAACACAAGCGGAATATAAGAAGAGTTTGAAGACATCAATTAGGTAATCAGAAGCCGTAAATCGAAGAAGGATAGTGACCAAAAAGAAAAAAAAGACAAACATTACACAGAAAACTAAAGATCGAACAACACAAACCCCACTTAAATCCGGAGGTGAAGTCAGGTGGTGTTAAATGTTATTCAATTTGCGCATAAAATATCTGATCAATGCCTGTGTTTTACACACAGTCCACCACATATAAACATAAGGTATTCTGACCATAACTGTAGTTGTTTGTTGTAGCAGTTGTCGGCTTACAGTCCTTGATCATTACTTTTTTCATATCTTATCACTTATCGTCATTTGATTGAATGTAGCTTGTTTTCGCTATGATATAGATGAAAAGCACCAATTTGGCGTTAAACAACAACCACTCACTCTATTGCTGCATAGCAACTGATACCTAGACATGTAAGATTGCTGTTCACTCCCTTTCTGTTAATTTACAGTTTTGGGACAACTTTTATTTTTTTCCTGCATCTTTTTCACTAATAAAATAACAGATTCATATTTGAACATGTTGAAGTCTATCAGGGTATCGGAACTGCTTGTCCTAAATGATGTTATTATTATTAAAACTATGGCTATCCCCTCAGATAAAGAGAGCTAGGTTTACTGTGGTCAACGGCACTTTCAACAATATTTCAGTTATATCGTGACGATCAGTTGTATTGGTTGGGGAAACGGGAGTACCACGAGAAAACCATTCACCTGTCAAAAGTCGCTGACAAGCTTTATCGCATAATGTTGTATCGAGTACATCTCGCCATGAGCGGGATTCGAAATCACAATGATAGGTGCTAATTGCACAGGTAGTTGTAAATCCAACTATTCTGTTTAGGCCGTTTGGTTTTGTCTTTTTTTGTCATTTCAGGAATGTGGAGGGGTAGGTTTTTCACGTCTGACAAAATTTGATAGCCACAAAGTGTATATATCTTGTATTCAATTGAAAGTTAATACTATAAGCTTTCATTTGATACCATATTTATATACTTTCAAGACTGTTTTGTATACATTTAATGCTCGCAAAGACACAATTTAAAAAAAAATCAAAAACCCTGAAAAAGCTGCGACAGTGTGTAAATATTAGCCTCAAACGGCAAGTTCGTCCTACAATTTTCAATGCTAACATATTTTTTCTTCAAGAAAATATATAGGAGGACTTAAAATAATATGTTAACATGGAAGGTGGGGGTGTACGGGGGTTATGCTAGCCCACAGTCTAATGCTGATGTTTATGCGATTTTCGGCAGGGTAAAGGGTAATATTTTGCCGTTAGAAGCCCTATACAGTGTGGTACTAGAACACATTTTATTTTAAAATGTCTCCATAACATAACTTCAGACGACAGATGTATAATTTGGTAGGCAATTTATACTATGAAAAAGATATTACTCGCTTTAGGCTGAATAGAGCTAAAATCGGCAAAAATCATAATATTCCATTTTTCTGCAATCTGCCCTACAATACATGTTTTTTGATAATGTAATGGGTTTAATATTCCGTAAATACAATATATATTAATAAATTCATTATAAAAATATCATAAAAGTTGTGTAATATTTTGTCTATTGAAAACAAAAGGCGAAACATCTCGTTTTTACGCAATTTTATCAGAGGTAGGGATATATGTTTTGCATCCTACTATTACTGAACTTCATAAAATATGAATAACCAGTATTGATTTGAACGATAATATAATCAGCTATCCACCAAATCCCAGTTTTTATATTATAATAGTTGTTCATAAGCTACAATACCTCAGCAACAGTGAAGAAAGAAAAAATCTGAAAATCCGGCAAAATTGTCGAAAGTATGTAAAAAAAAAGGTTCAAAAATGTAAGTTCATCCCAACATAATCAATGTTAGCATGTTTTTTTTTTCAAGAGGATATATAGGAGGACTTAAAAAAATATATTAACATGGAAGGTGGGTGGGGAGTTGCACTGGGGTTTATGCTAGCCCACAGACTAATCATGTATCCCAGCAATTACAATAAACAATATAAGTACAAAGTAAATGAAAAGAAAGATAACTCTTTATAATATATTATCATGATTACAGAAAAAAGAAATACAATACAATGTAACTCAATGTGATTACACAATTTATATTAAAGAGGTGACCTGGGGGTCATAAACTCATCAAAATGTTTAGAGTGATGAAGCACGCAAATACAAATATTTCTTTACGTACATATACTTGTACATCTTATTTTCCGGAATATGTATACAATAATTGTGAAAATGTAAATATAATGTGATATTAAATATGAACAAGACTAATAATCATCATAATAAACAAAGTTAGCATAAGCTTCATACACCAATTAATGCGATAAGCTGAATAACTTATTATCTAAATCAAATATTATAAGCAAAGTAAAACAAAACAAAACAAAAGCAAAGCAACAGTAAAATAAAATACACTGATTCTTACCTCACATGAGGTGCAAAGGATTTCTTTAATTAGACCTCCATAGGTGGTGAAATCAATTCAATTTTACCTGTATAACAAAAGAGTTATTTTACTCTGACTGTTTAATATATACATGACATTTTAATAAACAAAA
>MJUT01051800.1:26465-47228 GCA_002080005.1 Gigantidas platifrons
TAAATATTGTAGGCGGAAGTAAAATGTTGTGGAAAAATATTTCCACAAACAAACCCTTAATTAACCTGCATTAACTAAGAAATAAAGAGTTCATTCATAAGTTAAAACTTTTCTTACAAAAACGATGACGGGTTTAAGAAGGTGCTTCCTGATAAGGAAAGGGGCAACTTCCTATTTTGTACGGTATACTGGGGTGTGCAAATATGAAAGGGTAACACGTTTTGTAAGCTTATGAAACAATTATATCAATTTGGGGGCAATTTTCTCCTTTTCTAGTAAAATAAATAGCCAAATATAGTGTATAATATACCTGTTTAGGATATACATTGTACATGTATTAATTTGGGCCAGTTTTCAATCCTTCAGACCGCCACGATATAGATGAAATACTGCTGAAAGTGGCATTAAACCCCATTCAATCCTTCAGTGGTACATCCCCGTAAAAAGTATGGTTGTTATCCCTCCTCCCCCGGGGCCCCTAATTACCAGTGTAAGAACGCTTTGAATCTTTCCTTTGGCAGTCCCGAAAGTTGCAGTTCCACAATCATAAAGATCCGTTGCTTTGCCGAGATGAAATATTTCCATCATTATTGATTTTATTATACATTAATTGGTTTTCATATTTGTCATGGCATTGAAATGAACATCCAAGATATACTATAGCTAATAATCAAATAACAGAATGCTGTTAAATTGATGATATAAGACAAACTATGTGATGAAAACGTCTTTTCAATATGTTGATGCGGTGAAAACTGCAATCGTTTTTATACATGCCGCTTCTGCGTATGAACAGATGCGATAAATCTTGTAGAAATGGCAAATGTAATAATAGCTGAGTTCCGTGACACTTAATATACAGTTCCTAGACATCTTTGATCGTATTAAATCGTAAAAATAAAGAGACCGGTTTTTCAACTTACTTCAAAAATCTACCAAGGATCCGTTACTTGTTCCCCAAGAATCGCGTAACGTCGATGTTCATCCCGAAGGTTCCGTTATGGATATACACCGTGACTATATGACACACCTATACTCAGTCGGGCAGTAGACTACTACAACACACAAGTTAGATTAATAAATGACACAGAGACACCGAGATTGTCACGAGATATAATAAGATGACACAAAACAAAGAGAGACAAGTGTACAAAGTACAAACAAGACTATAGTTTGTACCATGATGGTGTGTATCCGATACGACCACTAGCTAAGTTGTGGATGTACAGGGTTGTAAAACTAGCTTTAGAGTTGAACGATTTTTGTAAATAGGAAGCCCTGTTTACATGATCGACACATCTGAGTTTCGAAAAGTGTGAAAAATAGAAGAGATATAGACTCGTGTTAATACTTACTTATATTCATGCATGTACATTGTGAAGGATTTAAATAGTGCGAAAATTACATGAATCAGGAGAAGTAACTCTTTCAGGTAATGTGCATTATTAATATGTTTCTATTGTGACTATTGCTAGATTCATCACAACGTGATAGGATACTATTTAGTGTGATACAGAAGATAGAGTCTATAGACACTAAACAGAGAAAACGTCGAAGAGTAAATCAGCCTAAAAGTAAACATGTAAGTGACCAGCACATGCAGATGTAAGAAGTTAATTAGAATAGATAAAATATAATTGCCTAGGCTGTTATATCAAGAGGTACATTAGAAGAGTGCTGTCGTCAATAATATTGATTGTTGCCATAATATAAATCACAAGCAATAATTTAGTGATTGTTGCCACAATATAATTTAAAAGCAATAATATTGATTGTTGTCACAATATAATTCAAAGCAATAATATTGGTTGTTGCCGCATATAAAAAACCACAAGCAATAATATCGATTGTTGCCACAATATAAATCACAAGCAATAATTTTGATTGTTAATTTGCCTCATTGTAATTCCAAGCAATAATTTCTGATTGTTGCCGAGATATAAATCACAAGCAATAATATTACATACATAGCCCAAATATAAATCACAAGCAATAATATTGATTTTTGCCGAAATATAAATCATAAGCAATAATATTGATTGTTGCCGCATTATAAAAGACAAGCAATAATTTGTATTGTTGTCGAAATATAAATCATAAGCAATAATTTTGATTGTTGCCGCAATACAATTCACAAGCAATAATATTGATTGTTGCCGCAATATAATCTAAAACAATAATACCAATTGTTGCTGAAATAAAAACCATAAGCAATAATATCAATTGTTGCTGCAGCACAAATCGCAAGCAATAATATTGAATGTTGCCACCTGTAACTAACACAGTAGAAAAATGATGGGAAGGAGAGGTTCAACGAAGAAAGGGCAAGAGGAGGGATGGACTTGCAAACTATGTAACAAAAAATTCACAGATGAAAAAGCAGAGTTGTTAGAATGCGAGTACTGTTCTGGACACTATTGCAGAGGTTGTCTGAAACTTAGCCAAGCAGAATATAAGCTCTTGTGTAAAAGATCAGACCTTCATTGGTACTGCCCACCCTGTGAGGAAAAAGCCATGAAGAATTTAAAGATTGAAAGGGAAATTGAAGACAGATGTAAAGCTTACTTCGAAAAATACGAAAGTAGACTAGTGAAACTAGAAGAAATGGTAGCTAAAAAACCAGACTTAGAGGAAGTGAAAACACTAGTTGAAAATAGTATAGTTGAGGGAGCCACAGGAGTGGAATGTAGCAATAACTCTGTAAACGACAAATTTGAGGAGTATAAGGATAGCATGTCGAGGAGAAACAATGTCATAATCTTTAAAGCTGAGGAATCTACAGATAACGAACCAAGCAAAAGAAAGGAAATAGATCAAGGAGTAATAGAGGGATTATGCAGAATAACTGGTGTTAGCCAGGAAGCAGTGAAAAATGTAACTAGACTCGGCAAGAAGAACGAAGACTCAGATAAACCTAGACCAATGAGGGTAATATTTGATGGCGAGAAAAGTAAAAGCCAATTTATGGCCAATCTAAAGAATCTAGCAGAAGCAGAAAAGAAATTCAAACAACTCAGCATAGTTCATGACATGACCAAAAAAAAGAGAGACATGAAGGATGGGAAAAATACAGCCAGGTCAACGAAAAAAATAAAGATGTGTCGGGGGAATACAAGTTCCTGCTGAAAGGTCCACCTTGTGACAGAAGGGTGGTCAAGATAAGGAAGAGTTAAGGAAAAAGAATGTAAATAGAGACAATGTTTTTAAAACTATAAATAGTGAAACGGTGGAGGATTTTAATGGCCTAAATTGTTTTTATACAAATACAGATAGCTTACCCAATAAACTAGATGATTTAAAATCGAGAGTTCAAAATGCAGATATAAACTATGATGTCATTGGTATCACAGAAATATACCCAAAGAATTGCAGATATGCACCTGACAAGGTAGAATTGAACCTAACAGGTTACGACATATTCTTAAATGACCAAAATGATAATAAAAGAGGTGTGGCACTTTACATAAACCAGAACCTAAAATCAGAAGAAATATCTTTTGAAACAGACTTCCAAGAAAACAAGTGGGTGAAAGTTAAATTAAAGGGAAATGACAAGTTATTAATTGGATGTATATACAGAAGCCCAAACAGTACAGAGGATAACACAAATAAATTAAACGAGCTGTTGTTAAAGATATCTTCAAAGAGAGAATTCACACACCTTTTAATAATGGGTGACTTTAACCTACCTAAACTTGACTGGACAAACTGGACAAGTAAAGATAAAGAAGGGGAAAAGTTCATGGAAAACATAAGAGACTGCTACCTGTACCAACACATTACAGAATATACATGAGCCAGAGCAAACTGTGAACCTAGCATATTAGACTTGGTATTTTCCAATGAAGAAGACATGATAGAGAACATTAGATACGAGAGCCCCCTAGGACATAGTGACCACTATGTAATTAACTTCAGATTTAAATGCTATTATTATACCTCAGTTGTAATTTTCTATATAAAAATCAACTCGATAGTTTTACTATTTTTCCAGGCTTACGTCGAGAAGTTTACTTCACCGGTCAATAGTTTCCAACTATTTGACCGACACTGTCGCATTGCTTCGCGGAATTTTAGTGCCGTGTACGGATTGGTTACTTGGCTTTACTATTACATTCGGAACTAATCTGCTTTCGTAAAATTCGAGAGACACTACAAGTGTGGAGACGTTTCGAAAATGACAGGTAGATTTGTGTCCCTCACAGATGATGATTTAGCCAGAGCAAATTTTACAATAAGTATCCTATATAAATTGTGTGTTGTTAATAATAATTAATTTGAGTCTTACAAATAACCGGTGTATTTATTTCTTCTTATCGATAAGATGAACGAGAATTTAAATTTTTATTTAAACGAAGAGAAGCCACACACTCACACACCCATAGACGAGTTTTAATTTGTAAATAACAGGGATACTTTATTTAGACATATTACATTAAATATATGTCGTTGCCGTTCACTGCATTCACTGGGTTCGAAAAATTGTAGATGTCTTAGATTGAGAGGGTCGTATGGAAAACCATCCAGAAATATTATTGTAACATTCTAATACATTATTTTACAATTATTTATTCATAAACAAATTTGTTGTTTGTAGGAGGGCTCATGTCTTATTTGTATTTGTTTGTGTATAGTGGTGTCCAACACATATTGGGTTGTGTTTTTGTTGTGTTTTTCTTCTTCGTCTTGTGTGACCTGCGTTGTCAGTTTCTCTTTCGGTATAATAAAACACTTATTAACTAGATATTCGGGGAATAGTAAGTTTATTGACCCCTTGATACCAACTATTGCCCTTGGCTTCGCCTCGGGAAATAGTTGATATCTCGTGGTCAATAAACTTACTATTTCCCTCATACCCAGTCAATAAGTATAAACTATAACATTGACCAAGAAACAACACAAAGGTGGAACTATTTCAAGGGCAACTACGAGGAAATGGATAAAGAATTAGACATAGAATGGGAAGAGAAACTCCAAGGAAAGAACCCAGACGAAATGATAGAGATATTCCTGGATATCTATAATACTGCAAGGAAGAATTGTATTTCACTGGTCAATAGTAAAGCAGGACTAAAAGCCAAAAAAAAAAAAACCACAACTATATACCATTAGAAGCCAAAACGGTAGAGAAAATAAAGAAAAAGCATAGATGTTGGCTGCGATATATGGAAACCCGTGTTGAGAAAAAATACAAAGAATACACCAGAGTAAGAAACCAAGTTAAAGGAATGGTCAGGAAACCTAAATTGAACATGGAGAAAGAAATAGCAAAAAATGTCAAAGAGAGCCCTAAGAAGTTTTGGCAATATGCTAACTCAAAAAGGAAAACCAAGAGTGGCATATCTGAATTAAAATATAAAAATAAGGAGGGAAGCATAACAACGACAAAGGGGGACAAAGAAAAAGCTGAAGTATTAGCCGAATTTTTCACCAGTGTATTTACAAATGAGCCAGATGGAGAATTACCGCACATAGACCGGATACCAGTCCAGAAACCATTCATAGACAACATCTGAAATACTTAAGATACTAAAGGAATTGAATCAGAACAAATCAGCTGGACCAGACGAACTACACCCAAAATCTCTACATGAAATGAGAAACTCAATATCTAAACCACTGGAAATCATCTTTAATGCCTCATTACAATCAGGTCAGGTCCCGAAATTATGGAAACTTGGAAATATTGTGGCTATATTTAAAAAGGGGGACAAATCAGATCCAGGTAATTATAGGCCAGTTAGCTTGACAAGTGTGATAGGCAAACTGATGGAAAAGCTTGTAAGGAACCAAAAAGTAAATCACATGGTTTTCAACTCACTGTTCAGTAAACAACAATTTGGTTTCATAGCCGGCCGATCCACCACGCTACAACTACTTAAAGTCATGGATGAGTGGACAGAGATTTTGGACAATGGCGGCACTATAGACGCAGTATATATGGACTTCGTGAAGGCATTCGACAAGATTCCCCACAAAAGATTGATAAAAAAAATGGAAAGATATGGCATAAGTGATCAAGTGGACATCAGACTTCCTAAATTGCAGGAAACAAAGAGTATCAGTCAATGGAAAAATATCAGATTGCCACGATGTAACCAGTGGAATCACCCAAGGTAGTGTGTTTGGCCCATAATGTTTGTAATATATATTAATGATATGCCAAACTGCGTCGACGCTGCTGCATATCTCTTTGCGGACGATACAAAGGTATACAAAGAAATAAAAAAACCAAATGACAGAACTAGTCTGCAATCAGATCTGGACAGCTTACAGACATGGTCCGATACTTGGCTGTTGAAGTTCCATCCCAACAAGTGTAAGGCGATGTCAATTTCAAACAGGAAAACTTCTGACAATATAAACGACCACTACCACCTGTACGACAACAGTGGAAATCAGGTTAATCTGGAGCAATCGGAAGGGGAAAAGGACATTGGAGTGATGGTCGACGATAGCATAAACTTCTCAAAGCATATACAACAACAGATAAACAAGGCCAACAGTATAATGGGATTGATCAGGAGAACCTATACATACCAAGATGAGAGGAGTTTCAAATACCTTTTTCAAGCTCTGGTAAGACCGCATGTAGAATATGCAGCAGCAGTATGGAGTCCATATAAGATCTGCGATATAGAGAGTATCGAAAATGTGCAAAGAAGGGCTACAAAGCTTGTCCCCTCACTGAAAAGCCTAGAATACCCAGACAGGCTAAAAATACTCAAGATGCCAACCCTGAAATACAGGAGACTAAGAGGGGACATGATCGAGACTTATAAAATACTAAATGGGGCATATGATAAAGAAGTTACATCAGGACTACTAATATTGGACGAAAACAACAGAACGAGAGGCCACAATCTTACCAGAGAACATAGTAAATGCCAAAACCATCATTCATTTCGAAATAGGTCTCGACAAATTCTGGTAAAACCAAGAAGTAAAATTTGACTTTACCAAGGACATCACAAACCAAAGTAAACCCGGAAGGTGCGCGCAGTCGCGCATCAGAGAAGAAAAATCAGATGTGGATACAGGGGCCGGACAGGCCTGCGTCCACTAATGTTCCTACGGTATCCTACGGTATATGATATCTACGTTTTATAATTACAGGCGAACGCATAAACTATGCAACCATCATAAAGTTGCGATCGAATTAAGTCTACTGTAAAATAGTGTAATCCAAGAAATTTATTTCTCTTACTATATTAGTAAGGGAGTTGTATAAAATGTGTGCTGGATCGGGATGTAGTTTTCTTTTATTGCAAAAATGCATTCCAACTTTTCTTCAGCTAGTAAAATTGAATATATTTGTCACATAGCTATTTTTCTATTTTGCTAATACATAGTAGTACATGTATTGGTCTTGTGATATTATTTAGGCACTGGCTACGATTACCTGGATTAGGTAATAATAACGAAAAATTAGGATTACCTGAGAGACTAAGTGCCAGAATACAATTCCGGTTCAGGAACCTATTTCACGGAAAAATATCGGGTAATCGTAATTTTATTTGTTAGAATTACCTGGTCTTATTATTACCCGAAAGTTCTAGGGATTTCATTATTGGACATAAAGAATTGAAAGAATTATTATTATTATATATCAATACTTACTGCTTACTGTCTGGTAGTTTCGCCCTATCTGAGGGCCACTCCCGAGGGATTGTGTAAATATCTTAATTTTAGAAATTAACGTATGTACAGTAGCATTAACCCACCACCAAAATTCATGTTCCATTTTAATATGATGAAGGTGCTACCTTAAAAGCGAGCGAAGCAAATATATTTTTTTTATAGCTAATGATCAAATTGTGATATGCTGGAAATGAAATGTCCCTTTACCAACTGTAGAATAACAATATCCTTTAAATAAGAGAGTTCTGTATTTCATATGACCATAGACTATACAACATAATACAATATACAATTGTCTTTATACTTACAATTTGATGGTAAGTTACAGCATCTCCATTTGTCAATAAAACATTTGTATCATGCTACATGAATCAGTTGTGGAGGATAATTCTCATTATTCTGTTCTTTGACATCTAATTACTGAAAGAAAATGATATTTATTTTTAAATTAAAATATAATATCACAGGACTAGATCCTATTCCTGGTAGTTTTGTATACTGAATGTGTAAATTATTGCATCGGATGATTGTAAAAAGGAAATCATATATTTCCATAAACATCTCTGAACAACATTTATATATATATTTATAGTAAATGAACATTTAAATATACAAATATACACATTGATTAAATATACACATAGGTATTTATGATTATATGAGAAATTTAAACCTAAAATGCAATTGAAACACAAAAAATCCTTCAGATACAATTTATGTAGTTTCTATTAAATTACAATATAGCATTGTTTTTCTTTAAAAAAAATCATGCAATAAAACAAAACAGTATTTAACAACACATTGAACACTGTCAACAGTCAATTTTTTGCAATAATTGCAAATAACTTTAATTTTCAAACAATACATTGCAATGACCTTGAATTGTAGTTTAAAATTTCTTTTTTTGGACAAATTCCTTCTATTTCAAACATAAATCAAACTTTAGTAATTATAGTTGATTACACCTATTTTATTAAATAGTTTTTAGTGTTCAATGAAAACATGAACATGTTTTTTTTTCTAAACAGTTTTACAATTTCCCCTGAAAGTACTAGTAATTTCCAATTTGTTTGTATAAATTAATTTTTTAAATACAGTAAGATGTGTATTTTTTAAATTTCATGATCCATTGACCTGACTACATCTTAGTCTCCCTTTTGAGGATAGACCTGTAAGTATCTGTATTGAAAGAAATGCAAACTGTCAAATAATCAAAGTATGAAGTCAGTGAAGATAATTTTAATTATCAATCCATGCAGTAACCAAAATTCTGTCACTTACTTTTTGATATGAAAATTGTATGCACATTCTCATCACCAGAGGCTCATATTGGTAGAATGGGATTTTGTCCTAACTTCAGGGTATATTTGTCTTGGATATGTAAATATCTTTATAGTATTTTTTTCAAAGAGGTGAATGATTCTAAGTTTAGAGAAGGTTAGCGATTTTCACATCACCCACCTTCAAGTCGAAACTATCTAAACCAATCTTAGTAAAAAATGTTAGTAATTTACCAATGACCAACAGTTACCCACGTAAGTGATTTCTTTGTAAAAATTTGAGATGTACGTAGTATGGTGCAATCATCATACTAAATAGAACCAGTCGTCCAAAATCTGCAATCTACAGGCTTTAATTTATCCAAGTTTTTAAATGATTTGATGACTTGTTTGAACGTTCCCTTGATCATAATCATAATATGTTAGTACTAGATTACCATTAAGTAAACATGACATTTACTTATTATACACAGTGCAACTTGATTGTGTTAGCATGATGATTTAAATCTTAAGATTAAACTTTAAGACCAAGAACAAAGAGATAAGGTTAGCGATTTTCACATCACCCACCTTAAGTCTAAATTTCAACAATATATCAACCACTGAAAATAAATTAAGTTCAGTAAATATGATATTCCCATAACCAACTGTCCCTCACCTAATGATTTTTTTTGTAAGGAGATTAATTACTGATATATAATAAAAAGAACCACTTGTCCAAATTCTTGGACACACAATTTACAGGTTCTAGATTTATTATCACAGCTCTTTATGTTTTGATAATTTTTTGGATCCTATTGTGTTGGTATTGGACTTCCAGTAAGTCAACATGATCAAGTAAGGTATACACACAGTAAGTATAGATTTTATTTTGTGATGAAGATGGATCTTTATATGAGATGTTAGAAGTAGTGTTTTGTGAAGGATTTTCCTGAAAAATTTCAGCAGTATAAATTTTCTGATGTTCAGAAGTTGAAATCTGTCTCTTTTTGGAATCTTTGGTTGGTGGTGAGAACATTTTTCTTTTAAGAATGTTTTTTGGTGTGGAATTTTGATTGCCACTCTGAATTTTATGACATGTATTTTTTTTTTACAAGAGTAAGCAAATGTAAGAAGAGGTATTTGCTACTTTTTTCATTGGTTGAAAGTGGGCCCCAGATAACAACATGTGAACTTCTGTATTGGTACTATCAGAACAAAAAGTAATTTTTCTGTAGCCATTTTTTGTTGGTTCTTTTGGAAACTCTTCCTGAAGCCATATATTTATTTTAATACTAAAGAGATTAGTGGCCGCTTCAATTTCAGCACATGTTGCCCATTCATTTCCATACAGCATAGTTTGTGTATATTTTGGTAGTTTCACAGTATTGTTGTGAGCATTTTGAATTTTTTCCTCCCATTTGGACCCATTTTGAATGATAAGTGAACATATCATCTCCCTGTAAATTGGTGCCATTGCAAAATTTCCATTAATTAAATAGCTCAATGAATGGAAAAAACAATTCCCATCACTAGGAACAGAAAAAATATTGTATATTGTTCTATCAATGGATATTTTTGAAGATGATGGAGGAACTGAATTTTGAAGCTGAATGATTGCATGTTGTTTACTGTTTGTTCTTGTAACTAGTGGGGAAGAACTTTTCACATCAAGTGACACTTTTTCAGTTATTGGTACATGTACTGATGAAAGAAAATTTGAAGTTGTACAATCCATATTTACAGGGCGAGTATTAGGATTATAACTTTTTGTCGTAGAAGTGTAGAATTGGTTGTTACTGGTTTTTTTTTGCCTTTTCTGGGAGTTGTTTGATGTGATTGTAATCTGACAGACGGATGACTGTTTTTCAGAATCAACAGTGTCAGTGATTCAGTTAGGTGAACAATGTGTTGTAACAATGCTTTTGGGTTGGATTTGCTGTTTTACTACACCAACATAAGACAATGTACAATGATTTGAATCATTCATTGAATGGGCATGCTGACATTGATGTTGAAAGTCAGAAGCACCAGATCTTTCAGTTTTATTTTCAATGATTATTGGGTCAGTAGGTGAGCAGTGGGAAAAGCTGTGATCCTTCTCAAAAATATTTATTTCTGGTTCATAAATTTCATTTTCTGCATACTCTAAATCTGTTTTGTAAATCGTGATCATCAACACCAAATTTAACAACATTTGCATACGATCGACGATTCGAATATTGATAAATATGGTTACTCATTGTGAAAAATTGGATTTTGAAAGCTACCTGAAGAAAATACAATGAAATACTTCTGTCAAAGCTGCTCACCTTGTCAGACGATGTCAAAACAATGCAGACGACGTATATTGTGTCAAAGGTCACACCTTCGGTAACAATCGGCCATTCTTGACTCAAGTTGGAATCCAATTACTTTGGAATCTGCATACAAATACACACAAAAAAAATCTTTGGCTTTATTTATTTTTTATTTTTAAATAACAGGTACTGGTAAATGTTAGCTGTAACTCGAATTCAATGTTTTCGTTAAAAAAAAACCTCAAGACCAGAATCCCCGGGTACCAATCGTAACTACTCGGCCATTCTCGCTACGCCAACAATAACGGCCGAGAAGTTACGATTTCACCGGTTACCCAGAATCCAATAGTCTCGCCGTTGATGAGATTTGGTGTTGAAGGTTCCAAGAGGAGATGACTGGGTTCTTAAAACCACCCATTTACCATAAAGAGCGAGCTCCGCTCGCTTAATATATATAGGAATTATATATACGGGCAGGTAATGTTCATCGAGTCATCGATATCACAGTTTACGTATTATGTCATATTTAGGTACTGAGTAGGCTACTTCTCTTGGTGTGGAGACTATAACAAAGTGTTCTAGTGATGTTTTCTATGTTTCTTCGATTTTCCAATTTCAATTTTATGTGTTGATGAATTGCATTGTTGGAACAGTCCAATATAAATTGTGTCATTAAATTATGGTCTTTCAATGTACTCATTGCACTATTGTTCGTGATTCGGTTAACATAAGACGTTAGCACTGACATGTGTTTATCTCGTTCAATCTGTAATACACTACATTCTAACAAAAAGTGGTCAGTATCTTCTCTGTCGACTTTGCATAGCTGGCATATATCTGTGTGTTTCGAGTTGTTGAATTTCGCTCTGTCGGACTGTAGAGTATAAGCACGTGTAACCAGTCTTGCTTTTACCTCTGCCTTTTTCACCTCTAATATATTGTTTGGAACACATTCCCATACTTGGCTTTGTTTCCCAATAGGCTTTGGTTTTATGTCCATATATAACATTGAAGATTTTTCCTGTTTATCTTTCTTCCATTCGCCCTCACAATGCTTGTTTGTTGCGTCATTAACAGTCCTTTTCCATTCTTGCTTTGATGGTACATTATTCAACAACTCATTTATCTTTGGTAAGCCGTACTGTTTTAGAGCTACTCTCACTTTGCCAATAAAAGAATTTCCACTGTTTGATGACATACATATTTGATTTCAAATTCGATTGAGTCCTGATTTTGGAGAATTCCACAAAAGAAGTTGAGTAAGAGTTTGTCCACTACAATGTATATTGGTTCCACCCCTAGGAGCATATACGTAGCTGTATTGGCAGTTCTAGTTGGTAATCCTTGGATTTGTCGACATACGTGTCTTTGTAGTTGTTCTAATTTTTGAATGTCAGTTTTAGTATAGTTGGCAACTTCAATTCCATACAAGCATCTTGAGAGTGCGTATATTTTCCATATCTTAAGTGCTACTGCTGGAGACATTCCTTTTCTGGCATGAAAACCTGGTCCAAGGGTGGCATATATAGTTTTGCGTCCAATGTTGAGTCTATCCTCAATGTTCACCTTATTCTTATCATTTCTTATAATACCAAGATGTTTCGTTTCAGTTTGTTGTTGAATGTTGTTTTTACCAAGTTTCACATTATATTGGCTATGTGTTTTCGTGAGCGGTACCAAATCAGATTTGTTTGGATTGATTGTAACTATGTCATCTTTGGTAAGTTCATGTACAATGTTCAGCAAGGCTTGAGTTTCGTGTTCGCTACTTGATAGCAGAGCTATGTCGTCAGCGCATGTGGGTGCTACAATGCTGATGTTACCTATCTTTGCCCCCAAGTCTGATCTTTCCAACGCTTCAAGTATATTATTGTTGAATCGCTTGTAAAACACCGTGGATAGCTTTCCTCCTTGTCTTACACCCTCTTCTTGTGTAAAAGTGTCTGTGTGTTCATTGTTCCATTTGACTTTGACAGTCATGTCTCTGTACATGTTCCTGAGTAGTAACCATAAAATTCCGGTGATTCCGTCGTGATGGAGCTTGTTGAATAAAATGTCGTGATTGAGTTTGTCAAATGCTTTCTGAGCATCTAGTGTTAACAAGGTCAGAGTATCTCGCTGTTCTTTATAGTGGTCGGTAGCTTGTGTCACCAAGAAAGCAGTGTTCAATGATGAAGAGTTCTGTGTAAAGCCTCTTTGTAGTCGTCTTTGCTTTTGTACTAGTTGTGGCTCTATTCTTTCTTTTATAATACTCTCTATTTATATGGTCGATATAGTAGTTGTTACCGTTATGCCTCTATAGTTGGAAGGAAGTTGTTTATCTTTTCCGGCTTTCAGAACTGGTGTTAGTACTCCTGCTTTTAGTTTCTGTGGGATATCCTTTTCCTTGAATATCAGGTTTATAATGCCAGTGATATAAGGAAGTGCCTCGTTAGGTAGATTCTTGAAATGTTCTGCCGAAAGACCATCTGATCCTGGACTTTTACCACTTTTTAGTTTTCTGATAGCGCTCATTACCTCCTCCTTTGTAGTCGGAGGAATTCCTGATTCTTGTTCATCTGCTGCTTTCTCTACGATCTTATTTTGTAATGTTGCTAGGTTAAGTTTATCAAGTGCCCTAGTGTTGTCTTCTGAGTGATCATTAGTGTACAGATCTTTGAAGTAGTTTTTCCAACCATCTAGAATATTTTCCTTGTCTAATACTAAACAGCCATTGAATGTCAAAGCACTTGTATTTGTTCTGTTTTTCTTTGATTTCTGACTAGTTGGCAAAAAAGTTTATTGTCATTACTGGATGCTTTCATTACTTTTTCCATAAATTTCTTTTTCTTTGAGGCATTAGCACGTCTTTGTGCACCTCTCATTAGTTTCTTTGCTCTCCTCATTTTCATTTTCTTAATATTGTCTCCCTTATCGTTCTTGTATGTGTGATAGGCGAGCTTAGAGTTCTTATATGCCTCACTAATCTCTTTGTTCCAGATAGATTTTCCTATTGATTTAATTGTTACTTCCTTCCTATATTTTTGTATGAACTTCTTTCCAGCCTCATGGAGAATTTTTGTGAGTTTTTCAGTTTCAGCTTCTGCTGAGTAAAGTTTCTCAATGCCTTCTATAGATGTAACAATGTGGTCTTTATATACGTCTTTGTCGCATTTAGCCCAGTTTGGTCTTCGTATGGCTTTCAGTGTTTCCCTTTGACTTTGTTTAAATGATGTTTGTATCATGGCATATACTAGGGTATGATCGGACACGTTGATAGGGTCCATATCCATAGCGGTTACTCTATAATTCAGTACCTCTCCGTTACACTTATGCATAATATAGTCTATCTGGCTGCTGTAAAACCCATTGTGATGGTAGAATGTGTCTCTGTGTGGGTATTCCTCAGTTAATTTTAGTGCATTGGTAGTTACAAATTCCACCAAGCACTTATCTCTGATGTATTTGTTTCTAGAGAGTGAAGCCTTCATATCGTCGCGTAGTATTATATCAAAATCTCTTTCATATTTTTCTATTATCTCTGCTAGTTGTGATAGAGTATCTTTATATTGCTCATCGCAGTTTGCTGAGTCTGATGGCATATATACATTGATAATGCAGATTGGTTTCTTTTCACGGTTAAAAGTTAAAACTTGTATTCTTTCATTTCCGTCCAATGTTTGCCTCACAGCGTGATCTATTTCGGTCCTCCATAGTATTGCTACTCCGCCATAGCCTCTACTTCTAATAAAAGTATCCATAATGGCATCACCATCAACAGATTTTGCTACGCTGTTATGTGTGCTAGTCAGATCTTGCAGTTTATCCTTTTCAAGAGAGTACAACCAGTGTTCTTGTATACATATAATGTCACATTTTCTTAACGCTTCTCGTAAATATAGCTGGTTCGTCATCACATTCTGTATATTTAAAGTGGCTATGTTGATCGTCTTTTCCGACCTCTCTTTATGGAGGCTCGGCCATGCTCTAAAAAATGATTCTTGTTACATTGGTTTCTATGCCTTTATCTGCTTTGAGTTCCGTGTTAATTTTGTCAGCTTCTACGGCTACTCTGCTTTCGTTGTTGGCACATTCCTCCTCTATCCTTTTGGTGGGTTGAGCTATCTTGGTTTGGTGTTTGTTATTTCGCAAGTGAGTTCGCTTGAGAGATGGTTGTTGTTGCTGACTGAGTGGTTGGTTTGCAGTCATATGTGTTACATGTTGGTTATTATGTCTTGATTGATAAATCTCTGGTACTGATTGTTGATGATGGTTGATTGATTGATTTCGAGGCTTCTTAGGCGCTTGTGTGTGTTTATCCCGAGGTTGGTGGGCCGCTTTTGATAACTCCTGTTGCTGTTTCGAGGGTAGTTTGGAGGCATATGTTTCGCTTGATGGCCTATTTGCTGAGAGTGAGATTGTTGATTTACTAAAGAGTGGTGTATGGTACTAACTGACTGTTGAGTAATGTTGGCAGGATGAATCTGCTGCTGCACTGGTGGCATAGGATGAGTTATCAATTGTGGCTGATGATTGATGGTAAAAAATGGGTACTGTGGAACATGCTGGTGTCGAATTTGTCCATATTGAGGCATAGTGTTTATCGCAGGTACGAATGCGTGCATAGTGTTGCCTCCAGGATAAGGTGGTGGCCTAATGTAGTAACTTTGCCCATATTGAGTATTAGTATGCTGTGGTACTGTGTAGTTGTCATTATGATGTTCTATCTGATAATTCGTCCTCAGACTTAGTTCATTTCTCAGATGATTAATTTCGAGTTGGTGTCTCATATTGATCTCTTGTATCTGTAGTTTGTGCTGCATTTCCATAGTCAGCATTTCGATTTTTGTTGTTACTGAATGCTCAAATTTTGACAATTGTTCTTGTAGTACTCTTATCTCGTCTGTGTTACTAGATCGAACTTGATTGTCCTTGACTGTGGCTGGTTCACGACTTCTGTTGTTTTGTATAATGTTTATAGTTTTTTCATAATCCTTGTTTCTTTCTTCAAGTATAACGATACGAGCCTTACATGCTGATAGTTGTTCTTCCACATCAGTATTGTCCCTTTTCTTAGTTTTCGCATTCTACATTTTGGTAGTTCTTGTGGTTGTATATCAGTCGGTTGTATAACATCTGTTGTACCATCAGTTGTTTGTACTTGATTGTTGGTATTGATAGTAATAGTTTTTGGTCTTATACATGAATCCTTCTCTTGCACGTGTTGTTGTGGGGTATACACCTGTTTGAGAGTAGTTTGTTGGCTTCTGTCAGGGGTAGTCGGGTTTACACATGTCACATCATTAGTAATTATAGATAATTGTCTAGTAATGTTTTTTTTCTCATGTTGGTTCTCGGTACTATCATTGTTTATTGTATCAGAAATATCCATCACTCCGTCTCGGTCTCCGTTATAAAATTCACATATGTCAGAATTATCTTGTTGTTCACCGACATCTAGTGTTTCACATAAATTACAGGTATAATCCAGTTCCTTGTGGTCTACTTGCTGATTGAATTGTTCATCGGTGAGGCTTGTACATCTTTTGTGAATCCACGAGTTACATTTATGACATTCTATAGAATCTTCATTTTGTACTACTTGTTCGCAGATAGGACAGTCTATACATGCGTCATTGCTTGCCTTTGCTGAGTTTTCTGTGTCATTCAGCTCACTTATTTTATATTCTATTGCACCCGAAAATCTCCGAGGGCTTGTTTGTATTGGGCTGTTGTTCATTACTGTTATATTAGTACAGTTCATGTTACTTATTGTATTTGTCTTAGCTCTAGTACCATTCTGCTTAGTTTCGCAGTCTATATTTCTAATAATAGATTCACATACCTCTAATATTTTCTTGTTGATGTTTTCTACATTGTCCATCTTTACATTCCTGATAATTTCAGGTAAATCATTTGCTATGAAAGTTTGATATAGTCTTCCATTCACATCCATTTTACTTTGGGTGTTGAACATATTAATTCTAAAGTGCTGACTTTTATCTCCATTTCTATTTTTAATTGATAGCGATTCCTCTGTGACCACTTTATCAACGGTGCCACGTTTTGTTTCACTAGTTTTCTTATGAATGGTAAAAGTTTTTTGTGGGTGTTGTCCGTAGTATTTGAATATTTCATATTTATAGATCTCATATGCAGCTGGTGTGAAAATCATTACTAGTGTACCTTTCTTTAGCACAATTTCAACATTTAGGAGCCTATGTATAGCTTCTACCTTCTTTGACAATGTTTTCTTCTCATTTAACTTATAGTTCATGAGTGTTTCATGTTTAGATGGTGTATAGGCAGTCCTAAGAGTGATCTTCCGGTTTGACCTTGAGTAAACACTGGAGGCCTCCATATTTAATTGCACTACTTCCGGTAAAAAATTGAGCTAAAAAAGTTCGTATCTATCCGATTAAAAAAGTTCAATATACCATAAAAAGTGTCCTTATAAAAGTCTACATAGGCTAAAACTATCTAACATTGACTCTAAAACTAATATCGGGTGACGGGTGTCAGTGCTAAAAAAAGTGCATGCGTGCCCATCAATAAATAGTTAAAAATACACAGCTAAAAGAGTCTATACAATATAAAATGATGAAAGCGGGTAAGAATTACTATGTGGGGTGCTACTGTACAAATGTGGAATGTCAGAAGTGTCTAATATCTATCTACTATAAAAAAAAATATGTGGGAGTGATCTGTGCTGTACATGTCTTCATTCCGCCATTATTCCCGCCACTCATATCAATTGGTAATTGATAATACATTTTAAATCAATACATCAAAAAGATATGAAATATACTTCGTAAATATATCAGTTTACAAAGATGGAATTACATAAGAAATTATCAAGTTACTTTGCCTTGTTATAGCACTGTCTGCATAGCCAGTACGTGGATTTTTGTGGCGCTTTCATTGGCTTTGAGGCCAACACATTTAAGCTGGTTCCACTCTAAACATCCATCGCAAACTATGGATACATAAAGACTGGGACTATTATACTGACCAGTATAATAGTCCCAGATAAAGATAAACATCAATTTTACAGACAGAACAGTTCTATTCGGCTGTTTCTTTTGATTCTATACTAATTATTTTTTTTAGACATTTCTAACCATCAATCGTGAAAATTTTTTAAATTCTGTTTAAGTTAATGTTTCATCTAAAATCTTTGTTACCAAGACTACAACCATCTGCTCGTCCGCCGAAATTTTTGTATAGACAAATTAAATTCAGAATGAAAGTTTATAATAAAATTGGTACCTATAAAAATAAATCAACAACAATAAATAAGATTTAATATTTTATTTACATACAACTATTCCGGGTAATAATAAGATCAGGTAATTATAACAAATAAAATTACGATTACCCGATTTTTTCCGTGAAATAGGTTCCTGAACCATAATTGTACTCCGCTACTTAGTCTTTCAGGTAATCCTAATTGTTCGTTATTATTACCCAATCCAGGTAAATCCGGGTAATCGTAGCCAGTGCCTATTATTTATACTTTTTGCTCGATAACATACGGTATCAGAAATAAAAACGTGTATATCTAATTTATTGCACACGTCGCCTTCCTCGGATCCAGTCATAGTCAAAATATTGAAAAGCCAAACAATCTAAATCTACGGGAGCATAAAACCAAAGGACCTACTGGTCAGCGAGTAGTTCTCGCCAACTTTCCCATTTAGCGCGAACGCTCGCGAATTTTCGTCCGATTTTTTTCACCGTCATTAAAGGACGCGTACCAATCCTTCGTATAAATTTTTATCAAATTTCATTGTGAAATATCGTTAAAATCGAGTTAAAACCCTACTGCACCCCACATTCTGTCATAACATCAACAGGGGGTCACGTGTGTCGGTACTCTTAAAATAGAAAAACACATGGTGTGATCATCGGGGAATCTAGTGACACCATATTTCCAATTTATTTCTACAAACCTTTTAAAAAGTGTAACACTTTGCCTTATTACTCATCCCTACAATCCAAAATACTCACGATTTCAGAATAAAAATACATGTAGATTCCATGTGAATGCAAATGGCTGCCTGTGCATGTTTACGTCATCAATTACCTTGACCGCTAATTTATAGACGGATCCTTTATTATCACATTTGGAAACAAAAAAGGACAAAGTATTTAAATTAATTCTAGAAAAAAATGGAATTATTACTTTTCATCAAGAAAATGAAAATTATCAGATAAACCACAGTTGAAAAGGATGTATTTTACGGAATGGGGGAGCGGCGTGGGGATGGCATAACAGCGATGAATAATTATCAGAGTTTTCTACAAACTAACACAAAAACCGGTAAAGAAAGGGTTTAAATCTTAAAAAATGTCGTTTTTCTTTCCTTATAACGCTTTAGCTTCACCAAAGACCATATTGTTGAAAGTTGGCGATAATTGCTTCTGTTGCGGCCATTTTCTGTTAAAAAAACGCAACATCGTAATAATGGATCCCCGATCAGCGTGCGCTCTCCTTTATGAAAATTCATTTCGTAGGTAAATCGTTATGGGTCATGCAAAATAATAATGGGGTGAAACAAAGGTTTCTCGCCTGCTTCTTAAAAATATTGGATAAAAAACGTAAAAAATGGCGAGAACTACTCGCTAACCAGTAAACAGGATAGCGAAAATCACCCAAAGCTACATTTGCAGCGGGAGATTGCCCTTATTTTTTATAATTATTTTTTAGTTAACAATGACGTTATTTAGGAACTATGAATATTAACTAGGGGCGTCGTGGCCGTGATCGTATGGTAGTTAGATTTAAAACTACCTATGTAATCAGTGCCTTCCACCACTGATGTTGTGGGTTCGAATGCCGATCAGGGCGAGGTGTACACAACTAATGTAATAAAATTTGTCAGTGACTTGTGGCAGGTCGGTGGTTTTTCTCCGGGTCCTGCGGTTTCCTCCACAAATAAAACTGACCTCCACGATTTAACTGAAATATTGTTAAAAGTGGCGTTAAACATCATTAAACCAAACCAACCTGAGTTTTAGCTATAAAAATATATAATAAATCATGCCAGTGACGAAGCACTGACTACCAGTGAATGATATCCTCGCGAACTAATAGTCGAGGAATAATCTATATATTATATAGAGAGAGATCCTTTAATGCTCTCCATAGGCACTTGCATTAAATATATATTAATGCTAAATTATGAAACACAATAGATGTTTACCTACTGAACACCCATTTCTTGTTCATAAAGATCAGAAAACGCGTTATAATGCGAAAACAAATAAATTTTTAGCTACGAAAATGAGCTCATTGGGCTATCGTAGAAAACGTCGACTTTTCACCTTTACTTTAATTTTTTCTGTCAGTTTAAACATTGAAATGAAAGCGAGTAGTCTACCTTTGAACTTCATATTAAAAAAGATATTTTTAAATTCTATATAATACCATTATGTGTCAAACGCTTGCTCACGAACGACAAAGTTCTATATACAATGTATATTTATATAAATATCATTTACAAAAAAAATGTACATGTACAAAATATCTTGTTGTCGTTGGTGATGTTTATATGTACGGAGTATATATATACTCCAATACA
>MJUT01051812.1:12369-23323 GCA_002080005.1 Gigantidas platifrons
GTTGTTGTTCTAAAACGTGGTATGTCCAAAATATTGTTATATCTGAAAGTATATTTGCAATCTTTTATTTTGAGTAGGTCATGTAAACATACTGGTGCAAGTTTATTAATAATTTTATAAGTTTCAAGAGCCATTTTTCTTTGTCTTCGAATGTGTAGTGATGGTATTTTAGCTTTTTCCAATAATTTTTCATAAGTGCTTGTAAAATCTTCGTATACAAACCGCAGTGCCCGTTCTTGTACTTTTTCTAGTTTTTTGGAGTTTTTTTCTGTACAAAAATGCCATGCTAGGGGACAAAAATTAAAATTACTCAAAATAAATGTGTGAAAAATAGTTAACTTGCTCAATTTATTTAGATATGATCCAATTCTTTTAAGAATGTTCAGTTGTTGAGATGCCTTCCTGCATATTTTACTTATATGTGTATCAAAATTTAGTTGGTAATCTATGTCTACACCAAGAAGTTTAACAGTTGCTTCACATGAGAGATCAGCAGTTTGAATATGTATAGATGGATATTTTTCATGTGTTTTATTACCTATGGCCAGAACTTGAAATTTATCAGGATTTGCTTGCATTTTGTTTATTTTAAACCATTTGATAAGCTCTAGAGATTCTGATTCAAGAGTAGAAATTAAGGTGTTGTAATCCGGATGGCTGAAAGATAGAGTGTTATCGTCTGCATAATTGTACAATGAACCATTATTTATGAATAAAAATATGTCGTTTATAAATACATTGAACAAAAGGGGTCCCAGGATAGATCCCTGGGGTACCCCTTTATGGATGTCAGCCCAGCTGCTAAGTATACTATTAATTTTAATTCTCTGTTTCTTATTAGACAAATAAGATTTAAGAATTAAAACTGAATGGTTTGAGACACCATAAGCTGACAATTTGTCAAGCAAAATTTCATGCGGTAGGCAGTCAAATGCCTTTGACAGATCCATCAACACGGCAGCTATATAATGATTTTTATCTAATGCCGTACGCCAGTCTTCTAATAACCTTAACAGTGTGGTCTGACAACCATGGCCACGTCGAAATGCACATCGATAAGGGTTAAAAATATTTTCAAAAAAATCCCCTAATTGTAACTCTAGTACTTTTTCATATATTTTGGAAAAAATTGGTAAAATACTATCTGGTCTGTAATTTGCTTTGTCTAGTTGATCATTTTTCTTGTGGATTGGTGTTACCTGGGCCTGTTTGAGTCTGTCAGGAAAAAAACCAGTATCAATTGTTAAATTTATTAAAGATGTTAATTGTGGCACTATAGTAGATTTACTTTGTCATGGTAAAGATGGCACAACAAAAGCAGAGTTTAGAACAATAAACAGTTATCCCTTTTAGTTTTAAGGACGTAAATATAAATAGTGAAAGTTAATTAACTATGGAAGTTTGTAAAAAATATATTTAACGAAATTATTTTTTATATAAGATATATACACCTTGTTAAACAAACATATGACATCAAATTGAGGTCACATTTTCGAAAGTTTATAAATTAGTCAAATTGGTAACTCTGTGGCCACAAAAAAAAAGAAAGAAAACAAGAGCTATATGGTTCCAAAGCTAGTGCCAGTAAAACTCTGAATTTGCATTTCTCCAGCTTAAATTTTATATTACGTTGTTATTTTTGACTGCAGACCCACATCCTGTTGAAAGTTGAGCTATCCAAAGCAGTGCATTCTCAGCAAGATCTCCATGTCCATTCTCAATCCGAAACAGAAGTATGCATCTCAATCTGAAACAGAAGTATGCATCTCAATCTGTATTATTTACATGTCTTTTACATTCTATAGATCAATAAAATTTCCTTTATATTATATATGCAGATAATTTAATAATTTCCTTTCAGGTTGTTTTAATCAATATTATCAATACAGACTTAAATGTGTTTTCAATGTAAGTCAATTGAGTGGTTTAAAAAATTGTTTTAAAACTGTTTATCCAAAAAAGTCATAAAAATATTTTAGCCATAATATCAGGGGTTGAAATTTTCTTTCACACTTAACTAGCCCCGGGCTATTTGGAGATGACTTTTTGCTAGCCTGACAGATTCAAGTACTAGCCGAAGGTTGGTGGTTTTCTCCGGGTACTCTGGTTTCTTCGACCAATAAAGCTGACCGTCACAATATAACTTAAATATTGTTGAAAGTGGTGTTAAACCTCATAACTCAAACTCTAATGTTGATGGATTTCATCATAGCCACAGGTACAATGTACATATGATACAAAAGATTCTATAATTAGGGTACAGTCACTGAACGAGACAAAATAGACAATGAGCATGAATTTGATATTATTAGATGTTTTTGTAACACCCACTCTAGTGGTCAGAATTTTTTTTAGCTGCCTGAATGAGTTTTATAAAATAAGAATTTAAAAGGCTTATGCAGTAGATTCTTATTATCTTGAACTCTGATAAATCATTTCCTTAGAATAAAGTTGTTAATGTACATAAATGTAGCCGATATTGTACATAATCGTACTTGTCTATATAACTTATCTCTGATAACTCTAATACATTGTACTTGTCCAAAATTCAAAGTATATTTTTGGTCCATTAGATTTTGAAATAGCAAGATTTTGGTAAACGTTATTTTTAACGAGTTATTTGAGTCAATGTAGGAGGGAGATACATTGATTTGATTAATGTATGTAAGACGTGTTACAAAGACAGTCACCTTTAGATGTCTTTATCAACCTACGACAGAAGATGCTTCATTCAGTAAGTTATAGCCTATATTGTTAAAATATGTATAGATTAAAAAAATGAAGAATACACATGTAGCATATATTTAGTGAAGAACTTTTTATGTTTTTTTATACTTATTTAGTATCAATTTAATAGGCGGATCACACTGAAAAAAAGAAATGCTGAAAAATTCTTTTTCTTAAAATAATTTTAAAGAAACTAATATTAAGATCTAGATTTGCATCAACATACATATGTATGTCATGAACTTTTTGTCTTCAATGATTTGAGGTGAGAGGTAGTTGTTTGTTTTGTTGATATCGTTAGAATTGTTGACCACCACTGTTTATACTTTCTTTTCATAACCATATCATTTAAATTATAACGTTGACATGAGTTGTATTTGGTTCTTTCAGATGATATCAGTGTTTTAACAGTAGTGTAATTATAACGTTGACATGAGTTGTATTTGGTTCTTTCAGATGATATCAGTGTTTTAACAGTAGTGTAATTATAACGTTGACATGAGTTGTATTTGGTTCTTTCAGATGATATCAGTGTTTTAACAGTAGTGTAATTATAACGTTGACATGAGTTGTGTTTGGTTCTTTCAGATGATATCAGTGTTTTAACAGTAGTGTAATTATTCAGGTACATGTAACAACTAATCAACATGAAGAATGGCTTCAAATCAACTTGATCTCTTGAGATATAGGAATTGATACATTTTCACTTTTCCATACAGATAATTATAGAAAAAGGAGTACAGGGTAAGCATGGTTTAAGTATTTTTTTCTATTTCTATTTTAGAATTATGTTTCATGCATTGATATACGAAAAGTTAATATATTTTAAAGAAAAAAAAGGTCTACAGAAATAAAAATAAAATTTGAATCTTCTGATTGAGAAATACATGTATCATAACAGGAGGGTTATATAGTATGGTACATGTACCTGTTTTTTTTATGTTTCTGAATGTATTTACTTCAAATTATGTTTTTGCCATTTATTATCACTTCAGTAGTTTTTCAGCAGTAATGTGTCTAACAGACTCATTTGGGGAGGAAAATACAGTTATAAAAATTAGCTGTTGAAGCTGCATGCCTAGGTTAGATGTCTAGAGCTATCAACATTTGTGTTTGATAGTATAATCTAAACCTACATCAGTTGTTTTTTGTTTGTTATCGTAATTCAAAACAAAGTTTACTGTATGTTATTTATCTGTCTGATCTTGTTAGTAACAGGAGCTGTTGAAGCCGCACGTCTAGGTTTGATGTCTAGAGCTATCAACATTTGTGTTTGGTAGTATAATCTAAACCCACATCAGTTGTTTGTTGTTTGAGGATAGTTTTAATATTGTAACAGGAGCTGTTGAAGCCGCACACCTAGGTTAGATGTCTATATTGTAACAGGAGCTGTTGAAGCCGCACGCCTAGGTTAGATGTCTATATTGTAACAGGGGCTGTTGAAGCCACACGTCTAGGTTAGATGTCTATATTGTAACAGAAGCTGTTGAAGCCGCACGTCTAGGTTAGATGTCTATATTGTAACAGGAGCTGTTGAAGCCGCACGTCTAGAGCTATCAACATTTGTGTTTGGTAGTATAATCTAGACCTACATCAGTTGTTTGTTGTTTGAGGATAGTTTTAATATTGTAACAGGGGCTGTTGAAGCCGCACGCCCAAGTTAGATGTCTATATTGTAACAGAAGCTGTTGAAGCCGCACATCTAGGTTAGATGTCTATATTGTAACAGGAGCTGTTGAAGCCACACGCCTAGGTTAGATGTCTATATTGTAACAGAAGCTGTTGAAGCCGCACGCCTAGGTTAGATGTCTATATTGTAACAGGAGCTGTTGAAGCCACACGTCTAGGTTAGATGTCTATATTGTAACAGGAGCTGTTGAAGCCGCACGCCTAGGTTAGATGTCTATATTGTAACAGGAGCTGTTGAAGCCGCACGCCTAGGTTAGATGTTTATATTGTAACAGGGGCTGTTGAAGCCACACACCTAGGTTAGATGTCTATATTGTAACAGGGGCTGTTGAAGCCACACACCTAGGTTAGATGTCTATATTGTAACAGGAGCTGTTGAAGCCGCACGTCTAGGTTAGATGTCTATATTGTAACAGGAGCTGTTGAAGCCGCACGTCTAGGTTAGATGTCTAGAGCTATCAACATTTGTGTTTGGTATTATAATCTAAAGCCACATCAGTTGTTTGTTATCGTAATTCAAAACAAAGTTACTGTATGTTATTTATCTGTCTGATCTTGTTTGACAAAAAAATGAGGATTATTGTAAATTTCTGTTTTTAGATTACTGTACATTGTATGTTTCCTGTGTGCCCCAGTTACAATTGTTTACAGAAGTTCAATCTTGTACAATATAAGTACTATTTTTAGTTCTTTCTGGTACATGGTTAATCCATCCATCAGCTAAGAATTAGAGAAGGTGGCTTGGTGGAAACAAAACAAAAATATTATAAGAATAAACAGAAACATAATTTCAGGTAAGATTTGTAAATATAACCTCAGCAATTAGTTTTTTTGTTTTGATTGGATATGTTTTTGAAATAATTGGACCAGTGTAATTAGGTAAGAAATTACCCCCCCCCCCCAGTGTGGACCTCTGAAGTATGCCAACAGTTAGCTGGAAATTTTAGATTAATAGTTTCTATTAGAAGTAGTTACAGCCAGGAAAGAAAATATTGTGCATGTTTAGAAAATGTAAAAAATTAAACAAATTGTGCTATTATATTACTATTTTAGGTTTTTTTAAGCCTGCCTGTAGACAGTATTATTATGGGATCTTGTTGTCCATCCATCTGTCTACATAGCATAAACATCCCACACAGAAACTCTACCTTTAGACAGTATTATTATGGGATCTTGTTGTCCGTCCATCTGTCTGTCTACACAACATAAACATCCCACACAGAAACTCTACCTTTAGACAGTATTATTATGGGATCTTGTTGTCCATCCATCTGTCTGTCTATACAACGTGAACATCCCATACAGAAACTCTACTTTGCTGTGACCAATTTTAATCAAATTTACAAGATTAGTAGGAATGTCTATACTTTTTGGCAATTTTTAATTATGTCATCCAGAATTATGGAACTTTATGCCATAAAAAAACAATGGTCAATGTAGTTATGGGACATGTTATACAAATAATATAAGTCTGTTCTAACATGTTACCCACTAACCTCCAGCTTTGAGGATCTGTGTACAGTGTAGCTGTTTATTTTGAAATAATTTCAGAAATTCTTGTTGAATAGAATGTAAAAAAAAATAAATGTTATTGCCCTGTGGAATATTATTTTCTAAAAAATTGTAAGTCCCTTTTCTTTCATTAATGAAATGGTAATTGTGTATATATTTGACCTGTCTTATCATTTTCAGATTGAAAGATAATGTGAACAAAAATCCTAATGTGGAAAAAAATCACAGATGAAGATAAACACTACATTATAGAATGTTCTGTCCTTCCTAAGTCATGAATAGAGTAAAGCAAAGATAACATGGGAAAATATCTGTGTATGTGCAGCAAAGAATACAGAATTTGATGGGGTGATAACTGCCAAAGATTCTGTCAGTAAGAGACATCACCAGAGGAAGGAGTTACTGAGGACTTAATGCAGACATTTTTCTGAACAGTAACAGACATCATCAGATCATAGAAGATTGGAAGAAGTAACTGAGGACTAAATGAAGACATTTCTCTGATATAGTGCATAACAAATTGATAAAATGTTCATGGCATTATATGATATTATCATATATTCAATAAATGGAAGATTGATTATTTTTAATTTAAAAAATCAAATGACTATAGAAAGGCTAACTAAGGACATTTGATTACAATTATTTAATTTTTCCTGCTATGTGGAGACCATCCACAAGAAATTCATACTTTCAATGTATAGACATGAAGGCTAGGCAGACTTTATTTACCCCCTGCTATAAAAATATTTTCAAGCACCATTAGAATGTTTTTTTTAGTCTGCATTAAACTTTTTATTTTAAACTAATTCCTTTCTCTGTGTCCTCCAATACATTATTTTTTTTCATGAGCTGTAGAATGCCCCATGTTTTTTTCAGATTCTTTTCAAATTCGTTTCATCATAACTTTTTTAAATATCTCTTTCTCTGAAAAATGTACCAAGTGTCATTTTAGAAGCCACTTTTATTTCTGAACTTAATTCTAATAGGAAAATCATAAAACATTTTCACAATCGTTACCTAGCAACAAGTAAGAGTAAGTTCTTTTACTAATACCAAAAGTTTGTTTACATAGCAAATTGACAGACAAATCTCCAGTTAAGGATTACAGAATATGTTTTTATTATGCATAATTCTGGTATTTTTGTTGAAAGAACAATTTTCAATTGAAAACTCAGTCTTAAAATGGTGGAAAATGTAAATATATGTAGTATTTTACAGACTCACTATAGGGCTGCATGATCAAGATTCTAAAAATAAATATGATGTTCTGATTTTACATTATCAAATACATAAATAAAACTGATGTTCTGATTGGTACAGTTTAAATAGTGTTTCTATATTTAGATAGGTAAAAACCAGTAAATGTTCTAAATTTGTGATAGGATTAGATCTTTAATTCAAGAAGTTGACCATAAATTTCATTTTATTTGCCCAGACTGCAGATTCACTTGTCTTGGGCAATCAGACGTCAAGCTACATGTACATAGTCATACAATTTTAAATGATTTAAGAAAAGTTTATTACAGAGAAACCTGTCTAAAGTGAACCTCCTTGTGATCACCTTTTGTGTTCAGAATAGACAGGTGTTTGGTTAAATTAACAAATATTTTCTGTATTGGGACTTTATGTAGAGTTTGGTTTATACAGAATGAAGGTGCAGATTGAATTTAGGTATTCTAGCCATATCTGTATAAAACAGTAGTCCCCAAGATGTCCAGATACAGACTTTCTTTAGCTGTATCAAGCTGTCATTAGCCATAGCCCTTTATTATTTGATGACAAACCTTCTTTCAAAATTTCAAGTATGAACAAATTGATACCCTCGTAATCTTTACTTCTTATGATTTCTATCCGCTGTCTTCTTTTTATGTTGATTTTTTTCCGCAGTGACCAGGCAGGATTAAGCACTTTAAGGGTCTACATGTTGTGCTTGTTTTCATTCGTCTGATTTCATTACCAGTGTGTTTGCATTGTTTTGACTTCAGAACAATGGACTCGTTCCTCCTTGGACATGCAGTCCAGAAAAATGGTCCAGATTTGATACGGAATTTAAGACAAGAAGAACAAGATTTCCCTGAGAATGTGATACATTATTTAGCAAATTACCAAGAAAAGCCTCCAGAATGTCAGTAAGTATATACAGGTTAACGTTCAATGTTGTATAGTATAACTGGCCCACAATTATTTTACTTATATAATTAAAATCAATATTGATTTGTAACAGCTTAATTTTTGTAGAATTTTGTGGTTTGTTTAACATGTGTGTTTAAAAAGCTCTACCAAACAAACACAATATCTACATTTTTTCTGACCAAATCGACCTATTTCTATTTATTTGGATATTAGGTGTTTTTGATTTCTGCTTGAAAACGTTACATGTAGTTTTAGTTTGGTAAGAAAATAACATATGCGATTTCCATAGACAACTACTGATTCCACGTCACCTTAAGACTATGAATATGATCTTCACTATTTTCTTACAAACCAAAATATTTCAACCAAATAAATCCTTATATTGATGACAAAGAAACTACTAATATCATGTGTCAAAATAATACTGCCACCTGTATTGTTTGTTAAGAAAAAGAAAAGTTTTATTTGTATGGCCTTGTAGAACTACTTTTATTGGGTAATGTCTGTAAAAGAATGTTTGAATAACTTGCTTGTTCTAAAACCATCAAGATTAGTATCTACAAACTCTTGACAAAAAACTTTTTCACAATGCATATATACAGTGGAACCTGTCTAATCCGACACACCAAGGCACCAGGGAAATGTGTCGGATTGGTCAGGATGATGGAAACTCAAATTTTATTTTAGTTAGCAGAAATACTATGGGACCATAAATTTTTGTCGAATGTCACAGGATGTCGGAAAACTCAGGTGTCGGATTGCACAAGTTCATTCATGTTTTAAAGGTTTTAGAAAAATTGTAAAACTTACTATGTTAGAATTATAGAGTAATATCTAAATCAAATTAAAATGAAAAGTAAATGACAGGAAAGACCTTTATAATACCAGTGTAAAATACTCCTAATGTTTAGGCAGGAAAGACCTTTATAATACCAGTGTAAAATACTCCTAATGTTTATAGGAAATTTGTTTTTATAAGCTACATTTTGTATTGAAAGATGAAAATTAAATTTGAATAGCAAAAGTGATGTTTGAAATAGCTACAACAAAGTCAACATATATTATATAATTTTTTTTTTTAATTTAGGGATCCTGAATTACAAGAGAAGATATGTAGATTTATTTCAAAGAAGGCAGATTATTTGTTTATATCTCCATCAGACCATGAAGAAAAAACTAGAAAAACAGACAAGGAAGGTAAAAATTGAAATAAAGATTAAAGAAATTTTAAAGACATATACTGGTATCAAATGCAGTCTTCGCACTAACCCACATGCCCATAGCCTGGGACAAGTACAACTGGATTAGGACAAGTGAAAATTATGAAAGAATTTGTTTGAATAAATATAATTTTTTTTCTAAATTTGGTTTTCAGGCAAGAAGGTGAAAAACATTAAGGTAAAGACTGCAATGTAGTTGTCTTAAATTTGGTTTTCCACAAAAGTTGTCAAGTTAAGATAAACAAAGTTAGACACAAGCTATTATCAAGATGGCGAGATCAAAAGTAATCCAGATAAAGTTGATATTCCTGTAAAATGAAAGTATGATATCAACCTAGGCTAGTATTAAGTTTTCAGAAATCAACAAAGATTATTTAGTATTAATATTGTATAAGGTTTTTCTGTTAAATAATAAAACAATATTTAATATGTATACTTAGTTTGACATTATTTTGTTTAATTTACTAATTATAATTGATATAGCCTGTACATTTGCTGTCATTTGATTTGTTTTATTTATGCTATTAATGTATTTGTATGGAGAGGGACTAGTAAGTTGTAAAAACTTGTTCCCAATCCAATTGTATATATATTGACAATAAAATCATTATAAAGTAAAGTATAAGGTCTAAATCTATTTATATAAATATTGAATAAATCATTAAAGGTGTGCATATGTTATGTAAATAAATGACCAATTACATTGAGTTTTTTTTTCTTTTTCAGATATATTTGCCAAGATGCCACCACTGGAGACATTTATGGGAATACCTCAAACAGAATGTAGGAAAAACTTCTTTAATGTAAGTTAATATGTACATTACTTAGAAGACTTTTTGCAATTAAATAAAAATGTCAAAGAATTTATATTTTTCTCTTGACATTTTTTTTACGTGATTATTTAGGTTATATATATTTAGCACCACTTTCTACAATATATATAGAATAACGGCAGTTAGGAAGGTCGAGACAGACATTATCACTAGTAACACAGCAAGTCTGATAGGACGAGACAGATATTATCACTAGTATCACAGTGAGTGATAGGACAAGACAGATATTATCACTAGTAACACAGGGAGTCTGATAGGACGAGACAGATATTATCACTAGTATCACAGTGAGTGATGGGACGAGACAGATATTATCACTAGTAACACAGCGAGTCTGATAGGACGAGACAGATATTATCACTAGTAACACAGCGAGTCTGATAGGACGAGACAGATATTATCACTAGTAACACAGCGAGTGATAGGACGAGACGGATATTATCACTAGTAACACAGGGAGTCCGATAGGATGAGACAGATATTATCACTAGTAACACAGCGAATCTGATATGACGAGACAGATATTATCACTAGTATCACAGCGAGTCTGATAGGACGAGACAGATATTATCACTAGTATCACAGTGAGTCTGATAGGATGAGACAGATATTATCACTAGTAACACAGCGAGTCTGATAGGACGAGACAGATATTATCACTAGTAACACAGCGAGTCTGATAGGACGAGACAGATACTATCACTAGTAACACAGCGAGTCTGATACGACGAGACAGATATTATCACTAGTATCACAGGGAGTCTGATAGGATGAGACAGATATTATCACTAGTAACACAGCGAGTCTGATAGGACGAGACAGATATTATCACTAGTA